>JAAVTI010000036.1:0-151599 GCA_011947335.1 Phytophthora constricta
CAGCTACCGAAGAAGACTCAACAACGCTGGAGCCTACTCAGCGAGGCCTTCTTGGATTATTACTGTTCGCAGTTCGACTAGTCGGCGCGCACTCGCTACTACTCGGCCAAGCGCAAAGAGAATGAGCCTATCTGTGACGTTCTCATCCGGCTCAACGGATACGCTCGCACCGCCAAGATCCAGTACGAGAAGGGCGGTGCGGACTCAGCTGATCACGTCGAGCAGTTTCTGCTTAACTGTGGGGATGACGAAGTTATGGACCTGTTGTACCCGCTCCAACTCGGCGATACTCAAAGAGTGGAACAGATAATCAACAGCAAACTACTCGGCGAAAAGCGAAAGAAGCCGCGGATCAGTTGGTCACAGGTAAGACTAAGGATCGACGCAGTAGCAACACTCGTCCGAGCGATCGACGCCGAGATGACCGCCGGGATGATCGCCGCCCAAGTGAAAAGCGAGAATCACGCCGAGATGACTCGCGCCGAGACCGGGGTCGTCAACTTGCAGCCGCCGATGTGTCAGTCGACGACTTGTATGCAGGTACAGAACAGCGTCATTCAGGTCGTCGACACGACTCGTCGAGCGAAGAAAGTGCGTACAGCCAAGATGAAGAGAGCAGATCCGACGACAGTGAAGACTACTTGGACACAGGAGTAGCGAGTGACGTTCTCGTGACTCAGCGGATCGAGGGAACTCGGCTGGCATATTTCCGAACTCAGCTAGTCGACCATCAAACTCAGCTGGCCGACCGTCGAACTCAGCTGGCCGGTCCCCGAACTCAGCTGACCGTCAAGAACGTCGCTATCGTCGAGATGATTCTCGCGAGCGTCCACGTTATGGACCCTGCGCTGCGTGTGGAAGCGAAGGTCACTGAGGCGAGGCGGTGAAACCTTGATCGCCCTAGGTTGTATAGTGCAGGTGTCCTTCTGACCCAAAGTCGCGGGACAATGCCTGGTCTGGCAAAACGCTGACTCTCAGAAGTACTCCTGGAACAACTGTTCCAGGTTGGCGTGTGCTCCTTGTGCCAATCCCCTTGAGGTTCGTTTACCTTCGCGGCTTCCACCCACCTGTTCCAGGTTAGTCCGGTGAGAAATATACGAGTGAGGTTAGTGCTGACACCCCTTTCCTGGGTTACCTGTGTCAGGGACGGTTAATAACCACCAACCAAATATAAAATCAAATAAAACGATATGCAAGTCTCTTATTGTTTGTTCAATGCCCAGAGACACGGGCAGAAAGTGCCAAGCGCAATTGAGCGTTCGGTCCTAGGGCGCTCGGCAAATGTCCCTAGGCGCTCAGACGTATTTAATACGCGCACCACCCCTTTGAAGCAGGGGAACTTTTCGAGTCACAACCTGGTACAGTCCCTTCGCACAGCAGTCCGTCGATCGCACTGATCCTGGGCAACGACTACAGACAGTCGCCCAAAACCTGTAATATGAAATGGCACACCAGCCTAGACAATGTGAGCCAACTAGGATATGAAATACGTGGCTCACCCCAGGAACACCGCCCCTGGTCCCCACGTAATTTGGACTTGAGAGAGCGGAGCCCCAACAACGACTAGTCCTTAGCCGGCGTGCCTCTTACTGCTTGCAATTAACCCGGGTGTCCTGCGTATTCTTAACGTCAGGCACACTTATCCAGGCCACTTGCGCGCTTGAGGGAAAAACAGACTCTGATTGAATATAAACTTATGCTATCTGGTGGTGGGTACACAAACACTTCGCTGACTTTGACTTGATTTCAGTATGGGGTCCAACGCAGAGGCTCAGCAACCTTGCGTTTCCTTGGATTTCATGTTCGCCGGGGATCGGCGACCTTGCATCTCTTCGGATGTCATGCCTCTTCAGGCAAATCATGAAAAGATTCCTGGCGACCCTTCCCAGGGACCATGTTCCTGGTAGTTTGACATCCTTGGTACAGTTGACTTGGAACATCCGACCTGATACAGTTGACTTGGAACATATGACTTGGTACATTGGCCTTGATATATTCGACTTGGTACAGTGCACTTGAAACACCCGACCTGGTACAGTTGCCTTGGAACATTTGACCTGGTGCAGTTGACTTTGGTATCTTGGACAATACTCTGGTAGTTGATGCTCCAGGGGAAGCGACTCCTCACGAACCGTCACTTTCATTTCCTTCCTGATTCATGGGTACACACCCACTAAATCTTTGGCTCCACCAATCACAAGCCAAGAATGTCCGACCAGGTGGGACCGGGGAAAATCCCAAATCACTTCGTGTCAACCGCCCCTCTGAGCACGATACAGTCAGAGAGGAACTTGTCTTCAATCGAGCTAACTGTATCATGTTCAGACGTTTGGTGACCAGCGGACCGACCAACGATCGAGCAAAACCAAACGGAACATCGATGTTCCTGGTCGGCTTCCACGGCTCTTTTCTTTTCGCACTCTGTCGCACACGGCGGGTCCCATCACCCGCCCTTTCCGGAGACCAATCGACATTTCCAAGCAGGCCAAACGAACTACAGCTGCACCGCTGCCTCGCCGCACTCATATCTCAATCTCCCAAATCATGTGCAGTCCAGGTCCAAGTGAACAAGAGCGCACGATGATGGACGACATTCCCGCGGGCGTTTCTTCGCAAGCCATCTCGGGTGATACACTAATGAAACACGAAAGACTGTCCAAGGTGACCGGAAGTCTGGCACGTCAGTCAGCACTTCTGAAGTCAAGACGCCCGTCAGTCGTAAGTCGGACTCTGAACATGACGGTAGCGTGGTGGACCCCGATAAACCTAGTAATAATCTCGAAAGGATGATGGTGCAAATGTTCCAGGTACCCAGCAAACCAGGCTCAAGGTACAACGTCGCTGGACTTCCTGGTCTCAAGCACGAAGTGGCTCAAGGAGCGCGACCTGACATCCCTGCCCACATAACTGATGTCCCAGGTGCAACCGCTCTACCTATCTCAAATTCACTTGTTTCTGGTTCTCATGTTCCACGTTCGCCATTGTCGCTTCATGGTTCTGGTCATGTCTTTGTGGATTAGGACCTGGATAACTTTCGTCACCCTGGTACTTCCACTCCGGGCTTTTAAGGGCCCGACGGGCATCTTGAGCACAAATGTGTCCAAAACACCCGCATTCACTTTCCATATTCGTAACTTGGGATGGTCAATAATTCTTTTCGCACACTCACTGTTCACGGTTCACACTGGTCGACGATCACATGTCCTGGTACATTGTCCTTGGGACTAATCATCAGGGCGGTCATTACCAGTCTGCATCGCTCGGAACCTGACACACATTTTCCACAGCGGCGTACAGTCCAGGCCAGTAGTTTTTACGACGAAGTCGTTCATACGTCCGAGTAATGGCTTGATGACCGCCCTGACAATCCTCATGTACGTAGTGCACGATACCTGCACGCAGTGTTTCAGGTGTCACCAGTCTTGGTTCAGGTTCGTACTGTCTCTGGCTGACTTTGAGTGACAGCGGCCATGTCTTTGGTGTCCTGGGCCATATAAGCAGCTTCTTCCACTGGTACCGTCTTCGACGTACTGCGTTCTTCATCCTCGGACTTGGGTTTGATAAGAATTTCTCTGATCCTGGACACATTTTTCAGGTGGATCTTCTCGTCATCGTCTTCAACCTCCCATGACTTACCCAAAACAAGTGTTTTAGACGCCAGATAATCCGCAGCCTGGTCATAGTCTCGCTTCACATGTACCAGCCGGAGCGACTTGAACCTGGGCTTTAACGCTTCGACCTCAGCCAGTCTACGTTGCAGGTTGGGTTTGTTGCAGTTGATGAAACCCTGAGCCTGTTGAATGGCAATCCATGAATCACCAACCACGACCAGGTCCTGGACATCATGTTCCAGGGCTACTCCATCCCTTTGAACATTCCATGATATTCAGCATCGTTCACGGTCACATCTTCAAGGAAATATGCTTTCGCCTTTAAGAACTTCCCATCCAGGTATCTTCCACAGTATGCAACCGCAACTCCCTTGACGTGTCGAGGTCTTGGCAGCTCCATCAAAACTCATGACGAAACCATGATAGTCAGTCTCCAACATCTTCAGAGTAATCGAAGGAGATGGCTTGACTCGCCCCTTGGCAGGGATCAAAGGTTCCACAACATGGTCCAGGTGTTCTCTTGGAGTGATGCCGGCATCAATACTGGGGAGAACCGAATTCGGCAAATCCAGGTAACATTCATCAATACCAGTTCACCTCCATTTCTGGCCTCGCACTGTCTTTTGGTCCAGGATCGTCAACCATCTCATCTAGCGCGTCTACGAACATCTCCCTGTCTCTTCATCCAAGTCCATGGTATCCACGCCGACATCACACACTTCGGCATCTCGAGACTGGATCACGTCAGTCTGCGTTTCAGCATCTGAAACATCCACGCCCTGGGACACATGTTCCTGAGTTTCTTCAAGCGCTCGTTCGACTTCGAATCGCACTTTTTGGGCGGTGGAATAACCATAGCCATCCTCTCTTCGACAACCCCAGGAACTCTGGGCAACAGGATCTTGGTCGGCCAGGGATAAGTAGGACGCTTAACACTTGGTGGTTCAGGTCCTTGGAGGTCCTGAGACAGTTTATCGGCACGCACTCTATCCTGGTTCAATACTGTGTTCTCATAGATGAGCTGCTGCCACTCCTGGTACCGAGGTGTTCCAGGTCGGACAAAGCGTCCTGCCCTGGGGAAGAAGCCGTATTCAACAATCCTGGCCAGCGGGGTTCTGGTGTCAATCCACAACTTCTTGTCTGAGACATTCACCACTTTAACCGCGACGGGCCAGGATTTAGCGGCATACACAATCTTCGTCACCCAGCGGTCACCTCGTCCAGCCCAGACAACCTCCCGTTGAGGGTTGGTTTGTCCATACTTTATCCGAACCACTGCACCTTGACCAGGATACAGGTACAGGCTCTCCTGAGCCAGGACAGGTAAATCCACGCCTGCATAACCTGGTACATGACTTGTTTCAAGACAATAGTTTCTTCGTCAGGTAGCATGACCAAGCCTTCCCGAACCGCAAGTCGTACCCCGCGGCGTACATGAAATTCATCCCAAGCAACACTTCAATACCTTCACCAATATTCGCCACCAACAAATCCAGAACATAAACCACCCGAGGTCCAAGAGTAATCTTAACCTGGGTTTCATGGGCAATGATCGTCGGCACACCACCTAAACCAGATATACGAACCTGGTCGGTGTTCTTGAGCACGAGTCCCAACTTACGTGCAAAGTCGAGACTTATCATACTCACAGATGCACCAGAGTCCAACAGGATACTGGTTCGCCGATTGTTCACTGCACCATGTACCAGGGCAATCCTCGCTTACAACCATCATCATGATCCGCCCACCACCCATATCTCTCTCCTGGTAGTAACTGGAACTCCGTGACTTCACCTGAGTCAGGTGTTTCAGGATCTTCTGTTCCAGGTAGGGAGATAGATCAGGATATGGAGGTTGATCTTGATACACAGTAGTCATGCATTGATGGTTATCTTGGTTCTTGGTTCTCAATTCTGGACCGACATACACTAGGACACACAATTCTGGGGGCCTTAGCCCGACACGTACTGGACGGCTATCCAGCGGGCTCGCTAGTTTAACGAGTGATTTCCAGAATTGGCTTCGCCACCTAGAGTTTATCCAGAAGATGGCTAGGCATGTCCTTGAGTGTTCCTTGTCGAGCAGCACTCTTGATGGCTTGAAGGGTTTTCCAGGATTCACATTCACCGTGGTCGTGGAAACTTCCGCACATGGAACATGGGGACACCTTGCACCTATTAGTAGGGTGTCCACGTCGGTGGCAACGGTCGCAGATCAGATCACTCCAACAATTTGCTTCGGTGTGCGACCCCCAGCGACGACATTTCTCACAATACTCCATGTCTTGTCTTGGACTTGAGGCTTGGTACTTACCTGGAGCACCTGCTCCAGGTGGCTGACGCCAGCCTGCGCTCTTCATGGCCCGATACACTTCATCTGCAATATTTTGGCCCTGAGTCACCGACTTGTTACCTGGAGCAGGTTGATTACCTGAACCAGGTTGCGGCGAGGAAATCCTTTCGGCTTGGGTCTTGAAACCTTGGCCTTAAGTACCAGCTCTTCGTCTGACACGTCATCCGCAATCTCTTCTACCTCTTCAGATCCTGAGTCATCGCCGTGATCCTCGTTCTGGACATAAGCACGTCCTGTACCAGGTCGCTTCGACTTAAATCGTCCTTGGTGCGGAATGTTGTCAGCTCGTGGGTCACGTCTCAGTGTACCTGGATCATGTATATCTGCAGTCCACACAGCCTTGTCCCTCTTGAGCGCACGTTCCAGGTCGTCGATGTTCTTGAACGTCATGACCAGAAGCGATGTCTTGAGTCTAGTGTCCTTGAGCTTCTTGATGAATCTCCGTACATGGGCTTCACGTTTCTTGGACGGCGCAAGGTAGGCGATATCCGCCTTTACAGCAGCCCGATTCAGTCGATAAAAGAAGTCCAGAGAAGATTCTCCGTTCTGCATCGTGAGTGTATAATACCTCTCAGCATATGATCCAGGTGTCCGACAGTAGGCGCGCCTGAATTTTCAGAGAGCGCTGGCCAACTGTGTCGGACCCTGGGCTTGAGCTGTCCATACCAATCTCGAATAGCGGCTGGCATGCTGCCCTTGAGTTGACGGATCTTCTGACTGTCTTCCCATGCACCTTGGCGCGTCAGGTCCACAAATCGTTCCCACCAGGCAACCCGGTCTTCCACAGGTGCATCACGCTTGAACTGCTCCAGGGCATTATAAGCGATATATGGCTTGTAAGTGAACACCGTCGTGCCATCCTGGGACACTGATGACGAAACTGTCTTGGGACTATAGTCGAGACTAGAGTCACTATTTGAACCTGAGTCAGAGTCAGAGTCATCTGAGTCACTTGGATCAGGGTCTGAATCAGGTCCTGACGAGTCGGTCTCCCGACGTTTGCCTCTCTTGGACGAACTCTTCCTGGAACCTGCCTTCCTCGAACTTCCCGACTTAGACGTCTTCTTGGATCCTCCAGACTGAGATGTATCAGGGGCGGATGCATCTGAACCATGCACACTGTACCTGGGTAATGAGCTGTCCGCATTCTTGGGTGTAGCTTCAAATCTTACCGAAGACGATGGCTGCTCAGCCTTCACAGGCTGGGCAGGATTAGTCGACCCCGACAAACCTGGGCCATGACCCTGAAGAGTCGCTCGCAACTGATCACCCTGGATTCCGCTCCCATACTTAGTGTTCAACGCACCAGCAGTCCAAGACGTCATACCTGGGGCTGGGACGCCACCTGAGGGGGAACCCTCTCAGGGACAGACGCCTCACTAGCCATCATCACCTGAGTCGGTGCCTGAGACACTGGACCAGGGACAAACGGTGAAGCTTTAGCATCCAGATTCTTGGACGACATCGACTTGAGTTTCTGGATCTCCTGACCTAGGGCCTTCTGCGCATCCAGAGCAGCTTGTCGTTCTTGGGTACGTAATAATTCCAAATCCTGAACCTTCTTTTGATAAGCTGACAAACGCGCGTTCACTTCAGTCTGCAGTTGAGCTTGTACCTCGACTTCTCGCTGGTTCCAACGTTCTTCCTGCATCGCGAAATTCTGAGACCACTCTTGGCGCAGTGCCTCTAAGACACTTGCATTCTGGAACATTTCGGACCCTGGTACTTCCTGTTTCGGGATCGCCGACTTGTTCTCCTGGAGCATATGCCTCTTGGCTTCTTGAGCACGACGTTCCGCGTCCAAGCGCGCCTGTTCCAGGTGCGCCGCATGTTCCAGGACACTCTGAATTCGCTGTTCAGCCTCTTGACGTTCCTTCTCACGGACTCGACGCTCATGTTCTTGAGCCAGACGTTGCTGTTCCTAGGCGCGAAGCATTTCTTGTTGACGCTTCTCCAGGCGCTCTTCCATCCTGTCTCAAGCCTTTGTTGCTCACACATCATAGTGTGCTGTCCACTTAGGGACTCTTGTTGTTGGCGGAGGGCATTGAGCGCCACTTATGCTGCACCTGAACCAGTCGAGACACCCGATCCTGAATGTCTTGACCTGGATGAACGCCCTGAAACAGAAGTTCGTCGTGACCGGGACGAGTGTGCCGAAGAACGAGGACCGCCCCTCGGGACACTGGCATCAGCCTCTGGATCATAACTCCCCGTATTCAGGGTACTCCTTGGTACGGGTCTTGGAACAGCGCCCCTAGACGCAGCTTGCGTCCTGGTTCGTTGGTCCTAGACCATACCATGATCCAAGTCAGAGTCATCCATGTCCTGGTCGTCTTGATCCACAGGCAATGGCACCTCAGCCGGCCGACGAATGATCGTAAAGCCTCCACCGGTATCTCCACCGGCGAGGCCTCCAGCAGACCCATGCGTCAAGAACGCCATCCCGCTCCTGGGCATGTGCGATGCCGCACTCCGCCCCAGAGACATCAACGAGGAATCCGATGAGGTGTTCATGGACAGCTGAGTACCTGAACCAGCGGACTCGTCGGATGTTCCAGATGGTCCCACCAGACTCGGAATTGTATCTGAGATTCACCCGTCGCAATGTCCGAGCTCACATGATCCTGAGAGGACACGATTCGAGAAGGCATTCCTGAGGACAGCGGGTACTCTGGTAACGAGGCCAACGAGGGAGTCGATGTCTGAGGTCGAGCATGTTGTATACGCTTAGGCTCAGGTTCACCGACTGAAGATCCAGTCACGCTTTTTGGGCGAATCCCCGTGATACGGAGCGTCCGCGCAAATACGTGACCAAGTAAGTCCACCTCGTGGTCCGACATCAGAATATCACCGGCTTCAGGTTCACCCTCGTTCATGTCGGCACCTGGTCCAGGTTCTTGACTCGCAGGAACTGCTTCAAGAACCGAAATCGTCCGGAACGGGATGTTCCTGGTCGCTTCTCGCCACTCGATCAGCTCCACAGAGATGTATTCCTGGAATTCGTCGACCGCCAAATGTATCACGTCGGCACTGATCCTGGACGCACGCGTCCTGAACCACACCGGGATGATATTATGGAACTCAAATCCAGCCTCGACCAGTAGGGTCTGGAACAGGGCCACGCACGCATTGGGGAACTTAAATCCAGCCTCGACGAGTAGGGTCTGGAACAGGGCCACGCACGCATTGGGTGGGTGGCACCATGGCTGGTGTCACATCTTGAGCAGCCGTCATGAAGTGTCTTCTTGGCCGCAATTCAGAAATCCAGGCAGCTTGCTGGCTTGGCAGCATCATTTTCGCCGCCAAATACCCACTTGTCGTCAGAGCAGCGGCAAACCAGGAACTGAGGTTCGGTCGAGGGCGCGGCCAGTCATAAATGACATTCGGGGGCACACGCGTCCTGCCGCGACTTGGCTCCAGCGTTCCATCTGCTCCAACATATACGGCGACACCTGCGCCTCATTCAGTCGATTGTCAATCGGGTCCCCCTGTACCAGGGGCGGCAAGACCTGATTCAGGGATCCCGCCTAATGGCGACACTCCTATCTCAGGTCCCGGGACTATCGACGACGACGGCGCTGGTACAACAGCTCTTGACACATGCGCTAAATCCGGATCCACGACCATTAACTCTCGTTGACCTCGAACATCAGGCGAACCTTGAACATCAGCAGCACTTGGAGTGACAACCAAGGTCGTCACTGGCGACTTCTCCTCCACTTGAACCGGCGACGCAGAATCTTGGACTCCAGTCGCCGGGGACTCAACCATATCGGCGCCCACTGACGACGCCTGGACCAGAGCATCAGAGACACTCTGATCCTGGACACGAGATGTATCAGGTCCTGGACCAGGGCTCGCAGACTTGTCGCCCTGGGACATCGCCTCCGGCGCGTCCTGGGCATCTGGTCTTGGAGCAGGTTGATCCTGAGCCGAAGCCTTCCCGACATCCTTCTTGGTGCGCCGCTTTCCTGGACCAGTAGGCCCAGGTTCTCCGGCGTCAACCCCTGCTGACGACGCGACCGCCTTGGTACATCACCAGCCACAGCCTTCGTAGCGCTGTTTTTCTTCTTCCCCGCCATAAGAAACGTAGGAAATTAATATCAGCACCTCACAATAAATTCACTAACTTAGAACCTTGAACGGAGAAATCCAAAGCACTTCGAATCCGGGCACGCGCACCAGCTGAGGCGAGGCGGTGAAACCTTGATCGCCCTAGGTTGTATAGTGCAGGTGTCCTTCTGACCCAAAGTCGCGGGACGATGCCTGGTCTGGCAAAACGCTGACTCTCAGAAGTACCCCTGGAACAACTGTTCCAGGGTGGCGTGTGCTCCTTGTGCCAATCCCCTTGAGGTTCGTTTACCTTCGCGGCTTCCACCCACCTGTTCCAGGTTAGTCCGGTGAGAAATATACGAGTGAGGTTAGTGCTGACACCCCTTTCCTGGGTTACCTGTGTCAGGGATGGTTAATAACCACCAACCAAATATAAAATCAAATAAAACGATATGCAAGTCTCTTATTGTTTGTTCAATGCCCAGAGACACGGGCAGAAAGTGCCAAGCGCAATTGAGCGTTCGGTCCTAGGGCGCTCGGCAAATGTCCCTAGGCGCTCAACGTATTTAATACGCGCACCACCCCTTTGAAGCAGGGGAACTTTTCGAGTCACAACCTGGTACAGTCCCTTCGCACAGCAGTCCGTCGATCGCAATGATCCTGGGCAACGACTACAGACAGTCGCCCAAAACCTGTAATATGAAATGGCACACCAGCCTAGACAATGTGAGCCAACTAGGATATGAAATACGTGGCTCACCCCAGGAACACCGCCCCTGGTCCCCACGTAATTTGGACTTGAGAGAGCGGAGCCCCAACAACGACTAGTCCTTAGCCGGCGTGCCTCTTACTGCTTGCAATTAACCTGGGTGTCCTGCGTATTCTTAACGTCAGGCACACTTATCCAGGCCACTTGCGCGCTTGAGGGAAAAACAGACTCTGATTGAATATAAACTTATGCTATCTGGTGGTGGGTACACAAATACTTCGCTGACTTTGACTTGATTTCAGTATGGGGTCCAACGCAGAGGCTCAGCAACCTTGCGTTTCCTTGGATTTCATGTTCGCCGGGGATCGGCGACCTTGCATCTCTTCGGATGTCATGCCTCTTCAGGCAAATCATGAAAAGATTCCTGGCGACCCTTCCCAGGGACCATGTTCCTGGTAGTTTGACGTCCTTGGTACAGTTGACTTGGAACATCCGACCTGATACAGTTGACTTGGAACATATGACTTGGTACATTGGCCTTGATATATTCGACTTAGTACAGTGCACTTGAAACACCCGACCTGGTACAGTTGCCTTGGAACATTTGACCTGGTGCAGTTGACTTTAGTATCTTGGACAATACTCTGGTAGTTGATGCTCCAGGGGAAGCGACTTCTCACGAACCGTCACTCTCATTTCCTTCCTGATTCATGGGTACACACCCACTAAATCTTTGGCTCGACCAATCACAAGCCAAGAATGTCGACCAGGTGGGACAGGGGAAAATCCCAAATCACTTCGTGTCATCACTCCGCACACTATTGTCGCAAGAGATGCAAGCTCGGCAAGCAGGTACACAATGTCGGACGCTGCGAACTGTTTCAACGCTTTGAGAAACTGACGAGCTTCGTTCGCTCAACGGTGGACAAGTCAGCTGTACCCGCTGACCTCCAAGACATTTACGAGCCGAAGGATGTAAACTCGGTGGCCCGCCAACTCTGACTGGGTTGGATAACAACGGGCTGCCACAGTCTGCTGAGCTTGCAGTCGAAGCGAACTGCGTGTTTGCTTTTGTGAGTGAGGCGCAACGGCCCGAGATCAGATTTGAGAGAAGCGGACGGTAATGAACGTGAAAATGACAGAATAACTGAGCCCAGTGATTCGGAGGAAGATCACTGGGTAGTGGAGAGCGCGAGAGCTGAGTCTCGAAAGCCAGAGAAGGCCAAGAGTCGCTCCAAGATTGTGAAGTTGCGTCCCGGAGAGCGCATAGGATGGTGGTCAACACAGAAGTTCGACCGCCGAGTCCGTATGCGCGCTCTTGTGATGGGCGCTGTGAATGACGAACGAACGAAAATACTCTTAGACACTGGGGCGAATGTCTCGGCAGTCAGCTTGTCATTCGCTCGGCGACTGCGATTGAAGCGGTACGCGAACAATGACATGCAGATTGATATACAAGGCATAAGTGAGAACAAAGTGCCGACGACATCAAGAGTCACAGTGAAGGTGACGCTCGGCTGGCAGATCGTCTACGAGTTTGAAGTTTGGATTATGCCCCATCACGCTGGAGTTGACTTGATCCTGGGAACGGATTTCATGATATCAGCTGGCATCCGGCTGGATTTGTACAACTCGACGCGAAATTGCTAGATGAAGTCGTAATCCCACTCATCAAGTCCAATAATTGGCAAGACGAGTCAGCTTATGGGACACATGAGAGTGACGGCCCAGCCGAGTCGCTGAGTCTCCAAAGTCGACTCACAGCTGACTTCAGGCTAAGGCGTCGCCAACCTAGTGAAGAAACTCACGAGAATTGGATTCATCGCGCAAAGACTTGATTACGCCTGTGATACATAACAAACATGGGAAAGTCACCAAGGTGCTGCTGACCAATATGACCAATCGACTAGTGTGGTGCCCAACTCACTTTTCAGTGGTATTGTGGGCACCTCATGATGAATTACCACGGGACGATGGGTATGTCCGATTGAAGTCGGATAAATACCAAGATTGGCAGGTGCTAGCGTATGAGTCGGCGATTGATAAAGACCTATTGAAGAAAGAACAACAATTGTACGCCGCATGGCTTGCTCGACAACCACCCGCTATGGATAGACGACAATATGCACAACCAACAGGGGTGATGCAGCGAAATGTACAGGCTCCTGATGAAGACGCTGAGTTGACTTGTGCTCAACGTTGGGAACGCTTACGCTTGGATAGTGACGACTCAGGAACGGACGTTTCCAGACCAACCGCCGAGTATCACTCGGTTATTGAGTCTGACTGTGAGCAACCTGGACTGAAGAACGAGTGGAGCATTAACTCAGCTGAGCCAGTTACACCGGTGGACCAAGTCGGCGAACCAATAGTTGAGTCCACATACTCAGCTAAGTTGAGAATTAACTCAGCTGAGTCAGCTATACAAGTAAACCTAGCCGGCGAGTCAGCAGCTGAGACCCCAGACTCAGCAGAATCAAACAAGAGGCCAGCCAAGTCGGTCGGGTCGGTGAATAAAGTCAGCGAAACAACAGACGAGTCCGTAAACTCAGCTGAACCCTCAGAAGGTCAAAAAAACTTGCGAAGCATATCAATATCCGACTTGGCGGAGTGGGGCGATCAACAAACGCATGCTGATTCAACCACCAGGATAGAAGACTTGACTCCAATAACCGAGTCAGCGTCCACCAAGAGCCAACTCGAATCGGCTAAAACATCAATAGCTGAAATGAGGGCGATATTGGAAGAGGCTAGAAGAGTGGCGGCCGCCAATGAAACAGCAACTGGTCCAGCAGCGACGATTATGACTCAGCGGTTCGATGATGTGATAGATGTTACCGACGACGCAGAAGCTGACGATCCAGAGGAAGACTTACAACTACGATATGCTGCTGCAATGACGATGTGTGAAGAGGAGAATTGGTCTTTATCGCCAGCTGAATTCGAGAACTCAGCTAATGAACTCGTATTGGAAGATTATGCTCACGAGTTGGCCTTTCTCCTGATTTGACTGATCTGGTACCATCCATCCTCGATTACACCGGCGCAAATGTGGTGACACCAGTCCACTCCCCAGCGGAACAACAGAAACTGGTCACTGTGCTCAAGAAACATGAACGCATTATGATCTCAAGCGGGAATGCGCTTCCACCTCCAGCCTATGGTGTAGTGTGTGATATCGACGTCGGCGACCACCCACCTATACGACAACGAGCTCGCCGAGTTCCTCTGAAGCACCTCAAGAAACTTTACGAACTCTTGAAGGGCCTGCTGAAAGCCGGGTTAATTGCTTTCTCCAACAGCCCATGGGCGTCGCCCATCGTGATCGTGCTAAAGAAAAACGGAGTCGACATACGATTGTGCATCGATTACAAGATGGTGAATGCGATCACGGTGCTAATGGAATACGCCATGCCACTGGTCGACGACCTACTCACTGAGTTAGAGAGCTACCTTTGGTTCTGTTCACTTGATGCGGCTAGTGGATTCTGGGCTGTCATGATGACTCAGCGAGCTCGATGGATCTCAGCCTTTGTATGTGCACTAGGACACTTCGAATGGCTACGTATGCCGTTCGGACTTAAAAATGCACCGATGATTTACCAACGTCTTATCGACAACGCCTTGTGGGGCTATGTGCAACCCAGGGGTGGATGGGCTGCCTTTGCTGAACGCATGCGCAGAGCAGAGAAGGCAGCAGCAACTCAAAGGGAATTGCACTCCAAGGAACCTCTAAAGCTGAGTTCCTACTCAGCTGGCGGCAGTGGTAAGTTCGAAGCTGACCACCGCGCTGCATCTGACTCGGACTCGCTCCAGGAACTGGTGAACGACAAGTATGGCGACATGTTTACTACCGGCGAACCAGACGAATCGAAGTTTACGCCGGTCTTTGACCGTCGTTCCTTCGTTGACGACATCTGTTTCGGGGGCACATCGTTTGATGATTGTCTCTCCACCTTGGATAGACTTTTGACCCGTTTCGCTGAGTGCAGGATCAGTGTCAGCTTTACCAAGAGTATTTTTGTGAAACAGCGAGTGGATTTCCTCTCTCATGAAGTTACTTTAAGAGGCGTCGCCGCTAATCCTAAAAACTAGCGGCGATAGCTGACTTACCATTTCCGACGTCGAAGAAAGGGATGCAAGCGTTTTTGGGGCTCTGAACTACTATAGCCGGTTCATCCAGAACCTGTCAGTATATGGAGCAATTTTGTACCAGATCAAAGAAGCTGACTTCGTCACTGGCAGTGATCTAACTGCCGCCAAGTCAGCTTTCGCCGAGTTAAAGGAGAAGGTGGCCCAAGCACCAATACTCCGTCATTTCGACTCAGCTAAGGAAGTACATATCATGCTTTTTGCTAACGACTGGGCGCTGAGTGGCACACTGATGCAGATGCACGATAAGAAGCTCCATCCAGTTAGGTTCTGTGGACGAGTCCTCAAAGAAAACGAAGTCAACTATCACACGGCGGAGAAGGAAGTGCTGGCATTGTTACAGCTGCTTAAAGTCTGCTACTCCATTCTGGCCGGCCAAACTCTCCACGTATACACGAGATTTTCTACGATGGAATGGGTGTTCCAATCAAAGTCACTCTATGGCCGAGCAGTGAGCTTTGCAGTATTGCTCTCTCCATACAACCTCAAGATTAAACGAATCCGGGAACGCGACGCTGAGTTCACTCAGCTTCTTCAGGCATCCATCACGCCTCACATCGGACTCGACGAGTCGCTAGCACACATAGCTCCACCGTCTAAGAACTCAGCTACGATTCGGATGGACCCAGAACTGCTATATGCTCACGTGCCACGAGATTTCGAGGGGCACGTCATGTCATTTGATGGATCCGCAAAAACTGAGAAGAATGGTGGATATGGGAGTTGTTCATGGATATTGTGGCGTTTGCCTGCATGGAACATTGAGATCGCTGCGAGTGCGTACCTCTCGTCGACTACGGTCAACATCGCCGAGTACACCGGCATGAACAACGGTGTCCAGGCAGCCATTAACCATGGGGTGACCGACCTGATTGTAATAGGCGACTCTCGGCTTGCAATCCAGCAATCCATGGGGGTGATCGCTTGCAAGAAGGAGACTTTACAGGTTGAGTTGGCACGCCACAAGACTCTGACTGGAAAACTCAATTCGGTTCGCTACTTACATGTAGTACGTTACTATAATGCTGCAGCCGACTCCCTCGCTACAGAAGCCCTGGAAAGCCGAGCTGGCAGAGTTGTTCTCAGCCGAGACCGCAAAGCTGAGTTGGAGATACTTAACCGAATCACTGAGGTACTGTATGTCGAAGCTGACTCAGCTGCGAAAGCTGAAGCCAAAACTAACTCAGCTGAGAATGTGGAAGACAAAGCTGACTCAACAGTAGAAGTGGAAACCAAAGCCGAGATGAACGTGATGACTAGAAGACAGGAACGCCGAGTTCATTTCGAAGATGAGACTCGTCGTGACTCGACCGAATCTGAAACACCACCGATAATGGATGCTGATATGGGAAGCGACACATACGACATAACGAGACATGTCCCACCAACTCGCCGAGTTGAAGGCCAAACTCAGCTGGAGGTCGACGAATCCGGGTGCCAGACTCAGCTGACATCGATCCGGTGGTCGTGCAAGCTGAAAGACGCCGACGCATCTCCAAAGCTCAAGATGAAGAGTTGAGATGGGCTGATCTGAAAGCCCTGTTGCAGGGCGAACTCGATGAACCCACCGAAGAGCTCAAAATGCGAGCAAAGTGGCTGACAACTTCGTACTCAGCGAGGACAAACTCCTATACTACCAGAACCAACGCAGACGCCGAGATGAAGTCGGCTCGGACAATGTCCTGCTGAGATTGGTAGTTCCAACGACCATGATTGATGAAGTACTCCACAGTTGTCACGACTCCATAGAAGGAGGACACCAAGGTATTGTGCGAACTTTCCATAGGGTAAAAGCTGAGTTCTACTGGGTCGGCTTATATGCCGACGTGTCAAACATGTCCAAGCGTGCGAGGATTGCAGTACCAGCAAGAGCAAACCCCAGTTGAGAGGTTATTCACCAGGCAATGTGGTCTCGGACCACCCATTCCAGGTAGTCTCCATGGATTTCGTCATTCCTTTGCCAAAGACTCAGCGGGGCAATACTGCTCTATTGCTATTCCAAGATCACTTCACTGGATTTGTCATCGCCAAGGCAATGAGTAACACGGAGGCACTAGAAGTGGCAAAAGCATTCGAAGAATGTGTCTTCCGACGTTTCGGTGCACCTTCTCTTATACGTCACGACCGCGATCCGAGGTTCATGAGTGAGGTGTTTCAGGCATTCGCTGAGTTGATGCAGTCGAGGTCAAGAGCTACGCTGAGTTACCGACCACAAGCGAACGGACAACAGGAACGCTCGGTAAAGACGATGATTCAAACGGTGAGAGTCTATGTTGAGGACCCGCTGCAAGCTGACTGGGATGATATCGCGGAGAAGATGGTGCATGCCATAAACAATTCACGCGACACAACCCGGCGCGAAACGCCTTTTACTTGGTGCATGGCTGGGATGCACAATCAACCCTCAAGGCAATGACATCGACTATCAGGGCTGATCCAGCTAAGTCAGCTGAGTCAGCTCAGTGGCGCCGAGAAGCCAACCGCCAACGGGAAGTTGCGTTACAGCTTGCTAAGGAATACCAAGTTGCTGAGAAAGCTCGCCGAGCAAAAGAACACAACGCTAGACTCAGCTCAAAGGAACGAAAGGCATTCCCGGACTCAGCTGGCACGCCCAATGAAGGAAAGGACCTGTCAGCTGAGTCACACAAGTCGCTGTTCCAGGAAGGTGATCAAGTCTGGTTGTTTATGGAACGAGTCAAACCCGGCTTGAAGAAGAAGCTCGCCCATCGATGGCATGGACCATTCCGTGTTAAGAAGAAAGTGGAGGAATTCGCATACGAATTGGAGTTGCCAGACAAGAGTGGATATAGGTTCTATCCGGTTGTCCATGTGTCTCGGCTTAAAGCGGTCAGTGAGTCTAATAGCCGACCGACCACTCGGCTGAGCGGTGATCTAGCTGAGTCCGATCGACTCGACTTTGACGAAGAACTGTTGCCTGAGGACAGCTGGGAAGCCCCTGAAGACACTGATCGACACGAGGTAGAGGCCATCCTGGATGACAAACTGTCGTTCTCTAACGACACCTCCAGAACCCAGAAGATGTTCCAAGTCAAATGGGTCGGCTATGACGAACCGACGTGGGAACCTCTTGCAAATCTCTCCTGCGGCGGCCTGCTGTTTGATTACTTGCGGGACAAGAAACGGGCTAATCGTCTGCAAATGGTGCAGGTTGCAGACGAAAACTAAAACTGCACCACTCATGACCGCCACCAAGTGATTAAGTTCAGGCTTGGTGGATCGTGAATGCTACTGAACTACTTGCATGGATATATATTGAGGGAATGAAGGAATTAACGGACTCAGCTAAGCTCTCGGTGACTACGGTTCCATACTGCTAACTACTCAGCTGAGTCGGCTGGCCCAGCCAGCTAAATCTCGTCGTCGGCCAGAGCATTCTCGAAAATGAAGAGACCCTCACGATTGTCAGGGACTTGAGCAGTCGGGGACACACGGGGAGGAACCGGTCGACCGACATCCGAGTCAGCGTTCACCTCCCTTTCGACTTGATCGCTACTGAACCCAACAGGGGCAAAGACTGGAAACTCCGGGTGAAGTGACTGGAAACACCGGTTATATGGGTGCATGGCCGGCTGAAGCAACCACCAAGCACGCCAAGGTTCCTCTCGGTCGATCGTGGCTACGCTAGCCGACCAGTCAGCATCTTGAGGGAACCACGGCAAATTCACTGGAGAAGCGAACGGCACAGATGGGTCAAAGTAAAGCTCAGCGTCCAATACCGGCGCCGGACCATGATCATCCTCCATGCTTGAAGCCTCAAACAGAACTTGGCATAACTCCGATATAACAGGGCGCAGAGCATCGCCACGTTGCTTCCGAGCCCGGCTATACTTGGACCATAGTTGGTGACACAAGCTGAGTTCGTCAACTGAGCGAGACGGGTTCAGAGACGGGTGTAACCCGAGAACCACGCTGGAGTCGACGATCCAGTGCATACGCTCCCAAAGAGCAACACTCAGCTTGGCGGTATCAGGTCGCTCACCTTTACATTTAAGCCAGCAATCCGCGACCAGCTCGACGGGCGAAGTCGGCTTTGACGAAGAACTTGTGTCACGAACCCGGCTCATCACATCAGGAGACATAAGAAAAGGGCCATCGGGAAACTTTGACATGACCTGCTGACTTGGATGGTGAGGGGCAAACACGTCAGCAAAAGCCGCAATACCTTCCAGAAAAGAAGGTGTCGGCCGGACATGATCCCGGTTGTCAACCTTCTCCTTCTTGGCGACAGGCTCACAACAAGCCAAGATCTTAGTCCAACACCTGGCTGACCCAGTGTGGAAGAACGGCGGGTTCCGCCATTGCTTCATCAAGGGTGGGATACGAGACACCCGGGAAGTAGCTTGGTCGGCGCGGGTCCGGAGAGTCGAGACCGGGAGACTCAGCTGACGGGGCAAGTCGGCGGACCCTCCAGAGGAATCTCTCGCGGTCGGAGTCGGCGTAACAACCGGTGAGTTCTTGGCCTTCTTCGAAACGCGTTTGCTCGATGATTCAGGCGATCCAACAGACTCCCCGACCAAACTCGGCACAACAGGAGTCGGCACCGATGTCGGAGCGCCCTTCCTCTTTTTGAGAGCTTTAGGAGCAGCCGACTTGAGCGGAACCTGGATTTCTTCTTGGTTGTCCCTGCCGATGCCACGTTCTTCGCTGGTGCTTTGGATCCCGACGACTTAGCTGACCCTGCTGAGGATGCAACCTTCACTGAGGGCGTTGGCTTCGTCGCCGTAGATACGATCGGGAGCGCGACAGGAGATTGGTCAGCTGACTTAGACGAAGTCGACTTCGAGGGAGAAGCGACGGAACGTCCAGCCGAGTCGACACGGCGTTTCTTCGAAGCCGGAGACAAGACGAACCTGATCTGGCGTTTTCCTGGGTTACCTTTTGGTGAAGGCATCACTTTCAGTGACGACGACGTCCCAGCTGACTTGACCGGACTGTAAGCTGACTTGCTGATCCGACCACCCAGTCCGTCCGAGCTTGAGCTATCAGAACACGACTCAGCATCAGAGCCAGATGACTCGGCAGATGAACCTATAGACCCATGAGATGAGGCTGAAGGTGACGAATCATGGGAACCCAGCTTAGTCGAATTGACAGCCGAGATAGCTCGAGGCTGGGGCGGCGACGATTCAGTCGCATCATTGGCAGCTGACCCCAGGACGACCAAGTCCGAACTCTCCATGTCCTCGATGAGCACCTTGCTGATAGTCGAGGAGTTCCGGGAGGCTGCGCGAGACGAACGCCGAGTCGGCGATAATTGAGTCTTCCCCGGCGACTTGGTTTGGAACGGCTAGCTGACTTAGACGAGTCAGCGGCCTGGCGGGCCTTCGGTGTGGAGCGAGCCAGCTGAACACCGCCACGAGCTGGAGTCGTGGAGTCGCTGAGACGGACCTCGATCGAGTCGGAGACACAATCGAAGTCGACTGAGACGAAGAGGCGGTGCTCAGCGAAGTCAACACCGCAGCAGCTGACACGGTCGACGACGGATTGTTTGGGGAAGCCGGAGTCGGCGCAAGCTGAGTCGTGGACGGTGGCGTCGAAGGTGAAGTTACAGCCGAAGCAAAGTGGAGAACTGACGGGCGAGTCAGCGGAGCTCGATGATCCTGGCGAAAACGGCTGGAAGGGTGTCGACGGGGTTGGTCCGGAACTGACACAATGGCAGCCAATTCAGTCGAGCTTGACGTGGCTGAAACTGAGGACTGCACAGGAAGTCCAGCAGACGGCGAAAGAGTCAGCTGGACCGGCGAAGACGTCACAACACCCGACACAGACGAAGTCGGCTGAGTCAACTGAGAAGCAGCCGAGCTTGAGGCAGGGATTATACGAAGCGTAATGTCGCGTACTTCGTTTCGCATCAGAGCAAGCTCGGGCCATTTTGCTTCCATAAGTCGACTCATCCGAGCATTCATCTCGAGGTCCCGTGGGGAGAGACCAGGCACATCAACTCCAGAAGCCGCCGCAATCGCCAAAGCCGGGTCAGATGTCACCAGTGGTCTCGCACAGCGAAGAGCTCGACGCTGCTGAGCGATGGTCTGCTGCTGATGCTCGATCGTAGTTTGGGCAATCCGGAGTCGGTCATCGGTGTCGTCGCGAGAACTGCGACGAAAACTCATCACCAACTTAGCCGACTCCTGGAGCTGTTGAAAGTAAGAATTTGATACCCCTGAACAGCGGCGAGAGACCTGTTCAACTCAGCGATTTGTTCCAGGAGTCGACGGATGTCTTTGTCACGGACCGCAAGCTGAGTTCCCAGATTGTCAATCAGAGCTTGAGCCGAGTCGACCTGGCTGTTTTGATGCCGAGATGTGTCGCGCATGTGACTCTCCATCCGACAGATACACTGTTGGTATGAAGTCAGCAGCTCCGTGTTCTTGAGGCCCTGCTTCTTGTAGAGATCACGCTCACGAACGGCGGTGACCAATTCTCGCTCCAAACGAGCCGACTCCGCGTAAGCTGACTGCATACGGCGTTGCATAGCATCGTTGGCACGCCGAAGTCGGCTGACCTCCACTCGCAACTCAGCTAACTCTTGGGTAGAGCCAGGAGGGTCAGGAGCCACAGCTCGGAGAATGCGTAGTAGCTCCCGCGAAGAGCGGGCCTCCAGCAAGTCCCGGCGGACCTCATCATCACTGCGAAGAGGAGGACGAAGCAAAGCATACGCCAACACTTGGGTTCGGTCAAACTCTTGCTCAGCGAGCCAACCCTCGCGGTACAAGAGGAGCTGACACAACTCAGCGATTGAAGCTGGAGGAGTGTGCCAGTCAGGTTCAGGCCAACCTCCGACAGGTGGCTGCCAATAAAACCGGCGGCGGTCAGCTGACTCCGAAGAACCAAGACCGACCGAGGTGCCAGAACTCTCGTCAAGAACCAAACCAGTGGCATTGCCCCCGGACTCAGCAGACGACTTGGTTGGAGTTTACGAACTCTCAGCTAAGTCAGCTGAGTCAACCGATGGAGTTGGGGAATCCCCGCTTCCAGAAGACTTCCTCCACGAGGTTCGATAACACTGGGTCGAGGCTCTGGACCAGATGACAGAGACGAAGTCGGCGAATACACTGAGATTACTTCTTGATCGGCCGGGACTTCTGAGCCACGAGAACTGAAACTCGGCGAAGCTGGCGATGGAAGTATTTCTGGGTCGACAGTGACCCGCTGAGCTGGTGAAGCTGACTCCGACTCAGCTGGAGACCGCCCTTCATCACCCAGGTGAACACGAAGGATAGAGCGCATGGGAAGACGCAGTCGACGACGTAGAGACGGACGATGCGGGTACGCTTCATCCATCCGAGAGTCGATAGACTCAAACCATGCCTCCAACTCATCAGGATGGTCGAACAACGGATCATCTGGAAACCATGAGTCAAACGTCAGGACGATGGTTGGAGCCCGCAACGAACCGCTGCTAGGCACCCGCTGGAGTTGTGCGTCTAGGACCTGCAGAGGAGAATTAAGGTTAGCCTCGGCGGAGAAGTGTGACGCAGAAGATGAGTTCTTACCGAATTCGAATGACCGCCCGGCGGGCCAGGGAGGTCGGCGGTGGACAAATGGTGTAAAGCAGGCGACCGAATCTCTCCTCTTCCGCGTGGTGATCCAGATCGCAGGTCCAGTAGAAGTGAAGACTCATCAGCGTCGAATGCGGAGAAGCCGAACCAGCCGATTCAGCGGATGCCGACGAAGTTGGAGACGACATGCGGTTTAAGCTGGGAAGGAAGACACCAGGGAAGATAATAACAAGTCAGCTACTGCACCGAGTCGAGATTAGTAGAGCGAGGAACATACTGGGAGGTGACGGCAGACAAGCTGGTCAAGACGGTTGGTTGACTCGGCGAGAAGGTTGAGAAATGAGCCGATGAGTGATGGTTGGATGGTGAAAAAACCGACCGATACCACCATATGGGTCAAGACACTCACCAGTCCGGCTCGTATCATGACCGGGGCAGTTGTGATGTAGTAAGTTCGGATCGGGGTGGTCCACACCAGATTTGAACTTAGCTGAATCGCCGGTTAACTTAGCTGAGTAGCTACGGTAACTCAGCTGGGTCGGACTTCTTAGAGTCAGCGGGCAAGCCGGGTCGTTACAAGGGGAGTCGGCAAAGGGTCGCTGAGATCCAAAACTACTTCATTTCACTAGATATTTGTATATGAGATCAGGAAACCATTAGGAGGAGTCCCTTCGGGACCCCGGAAGATATAAGATAACAGAGCAGAATTGTCTAAGTCCAAGACAAGTGTACACTGTCCGATAAGTCCCTGCACGGGCTGGATTTTGCCTGCCGTCGACACCCGAGAGGCATAGCTTGTAGGGTGTTGACTGGTAGCGCCAAGAGAACAAGGTCGGCCCGGGGAAGGGCGTGTCTCGCTTCGTGCATTAAACAAGTCTCGCTGACTCAGCGAGCCGGTACACCGGACAGCCCGGGTGCCGTGACACTTCTAGCCGAGTAGCCTTTGCTCTCGGTGACCCGTAAAAGCGCTCGCGCGCCGTCGTCCGTCCTTTGGCGGAGGGCACGGGGTTTTCTGGAAGTCAGCGAGCTCAGCTGACTTCCAACGTTTGACTGGCTTGATTGCCTGGTCTCAGCGACTGCGAGACACCACTGTCCCGGCTGGGCCGAACCGCTGGGGGCAACTTAGCGGCGGGCCAACAAACGCCGACCTAACTCGGCGATTGTTGTGTTTGTTGCTACTGGATATCCATATCTGACGATTTGTGTGTTCTGCAATACCACAGATACTGCAACTTCCGGACCGTGCTAGCCTTGAAGTTGCGATGATTGCTGCCTAACGCAGCTTGGATCGTGGTGTCAGTTTAGCAGAACGATCGAGGTACTAGAAGGGAGGCAAGAGCGCTGCGAGTGGCATCTGCGATTGGCATTTCGCGTGGCTCGGGCTAGCTAGCATGGTTCGATCGTTTTTGATGCAGCCACTGCTGGTAGTGGTAACTGGCAGAGGTGTGTTGGTGCTGCTGTCAGTCCGTTCAACGCGGGACGTATTGACTTCGTCAGTGACGTCGGCGTACGATGACAGTTGTTCGTGGAGATGAGTTCGTTTCGTTGGGTGCAACGTGAAAGCTGCGTTGGTATTGAAGTCACAGATCGTGGCGTCAGTTTAGAAGCTCAATCGACATACTAGAATGGGAGCGCGTGTGTTCTATGCGGCGTGTTCGCTCGGTACAATGTCCGAGTCATTCTAGCGAGGATAGTTTTGAAGGTGGCATCGAAAGCTGCGCTAGCTGCTGTTAACCTTTTGGTGGAATGCATGGAGGTGTGGTGAGCTTGTGCGAGGCGGAAGGCCGAATGGGTGATTTGTAGCCGTTCATTCCATGTAATAATGTGATACCTTGAAGTGCTTAACCGCTGGGATATGTTGCTGGAGGTGCTTGATGCATTCGTTGGGTGCTGGTGTAATATCTGCTTTGGGTCCTGTATAGCGGTTTTCCGTCTAAACCCCGTCAAGAACGTGCAGACACGTTCCGCTAGCACAACTCTTATTATTTTTCACTTGTCCGTCTTCCCTCCACAGCATAACCCGTTCAACCAAACTAACTGGAATGGCGTCGGCAGCCCTGGCCCGATCGACGATCCGGCAGCAGCACTTCTCGCTGAGATTGACTCTGAAATCCGTGATCTGCAGGAGGAGGAGGCTATTAACGTCTTCGTGTCGGTGAAGGAGCTCCGTGAGTTCGTAAAGACTGAAGCACCGGGGACAGGTTTTTCCTCTCGGTTATTATGTGTTTGCAGGCAATGGATCGCCTTGCGAACAACCGAGGTACTCGCCTGATGCTTGTCAACGGCTTCATGGAGCCGCATCTCAAGGCGTTCAGTCGCAAATTGGACGCGATGGACGTGTTCCGCAAAGACGGCCGCGTGCAGAAAATCACTGTCTGGGACCCAAAGATTCGCTCGGCACCCAGGCCGCGCTTCCATGTATGCGTCGTCTACGAGCTGAAGAAGATTCACGGCGGCAAGTTCTACCAAGAAGCGCTGCAAGGGAGCGCGCAGGCGGTCGGAGCGACTAACCCCGGTGTGATCGAGGAATTTAATACAGACTTCGAGACCGCCAAGCGTGCCAGCCTCAGCTTGCTCTCGGTGGAAACGAAGACGGCGAAGAGGAAACGGAGGACATGGTGTAACTTTGCTGATAATGTGGCTAACTAGTGTGCGTCTATGCAATTATGTTTTCTTTAGTACCATTGTTTGCTTCGTGCTTTGCATGTCGTAGCCAATTAGCCTGTAGCCCAAGTGAAAACAAAACCAGCATGAACAATGATTCGGAGGCAAAGTGGTTAAGTGTTTATTAGCTTTTCCAGATATGACGCCACAGCCGATACAAGACAGGAATACGTGGGAGGGTTTGACAGTGTATGTATCAATATTGCTTTCGTGGGAAAATTTATTTAGTCTGCTTCTGGCGGCTGTTTGAACTTGTCACCGTTCCGTTGACTACCTTGCTCTTCGCCGATACGTCATTTGTCGTTTGGTGGCACTCGCAGCAGTTGGAATTCCAAAGAAAAAGGCGGCGCAGCTTTCGTTGGACAACTTCTTTTGTGCGGCCGAGAGTGACTGGTTTAAGAGGACTCGTTTTACCGATGATTTGGTGATAGCCTTGTATTTGGTTTGACAGCAGATCTATCTTTGCGCGGAGGCTGAGAGAATAACAGAATCTCCTTGTTAGTTGTGCGATACCAGGACTATAGTGCAAGCTTATGCTGAGTACGCACCAGGGGCTTGACCGGTATTCGTGGGCTCGTCCCGAGACCGAGTTTGACCAACTTCGACCAGTTTTGACCTACAATGACCAGCTGCTGTCCCGCATGGCCCCGCTTCCATTGAGGGTGACACCTCGTCTATTAATAATAAAAACAAGTCTGTTTTGCATAAAAATGCATGACGTCCGCTTCTTGGCTCACACGATCCTCATTATAGAAACCGCGACGGGAGTGAGACGCGGAAGCCGCGGAGCGGCTCATGCAGCGAAAGTCATTACGGTGAGTTAGTTGTGGTGAATGCGATTTACTAACAGCTTGTTTAACCTACTTACTATGGAGTTTGTGATGTTGCGTAGCACAGTTAAGCCAGGAAAGCTTCTGCGGCCACTACTCTCGTCACCCAGCCGCACCACAAGCGTCGGCAGCTGATCTAGTGCGATGTGCACCTATGAGCATATGTCATGCGGTGCAGGCAGAAGCTAGGGTGCACATCGTCACGGCTGGCCGAGGAGATAAAAGTCGCTCTGATGCAAGAACGCGGGAAAGCCTCGAAATTTAATGTAGAGTAAGAAGTCTGCATCAGCTGTGTGTGACTTAATTGAGCTTATTATCTTGCTAATACGTACTGTGCTGTTATGTTGGTGTGTGTTTGTAGATAGCTAAAACATAAATGTATCAAGAATTATTGAAAAAGAAGAAATCGACTGCTGTTGCTGCTCGTATCGGTAAGCACATTGAGTGTTTGAGCTTGTAGGTCCACATTTGCGCTTGCGAGTCCGGCAACTATCACATGCTGGAGCTGGCCGCTTATTTGAGTCGAGGTCCACGGAAGAGTGTATCGGTGCATCTTCTACCGGGTTGGCGTGGGTCTTTGCTGATGTGGATGACATAGTCGTTGCAGTAGCAGGTTGTGGTTTCCGACGCTTTTCACGAAGTTTGCAACGAAGTCCATTCTCGGTGAGCGTTGAACCGGGATGGTGACGAAGATACTCGGCATGAAGGCCTGCCCACTTCTTTCGAGTGC
The DNA here is from genome assembly GCA_011947335.1 of Phytophthora constricta. NCBI lineage: Eukaryota > Oomycota > Peronosporomycetes > Peronosporales > Peronosporaceae > Phytophthora > Phytophthora constricta. The sequence continues at coordinate 26,622 of JAAVTI010000036.1, forward strand.
CTTTCGGAATCGTTGCTGCTATCGCTTTCAGGTACGAAATTGTGTGCACATCCGTCATTGTCAGTCGGTGCAGCTCGGGAGGCAGACCCAGCTCCAGGTCGGGATCCTGTCTTTCTTGGTCGCTGTGTAATGATGGAGTGGCAGGCATGTTCTTGCTCCTTCCGGCTGTGGCACGTAATATTGTGTCTTGTAGGAACGCCTCGCTGTCACTAGAAATACTGGTCGCAGCGCCGTCCGCGTCACATATTGTGCTGACAATGCTCGGATGACTGTCGATAATGCTGGCTGGCTTGATAGGCGTTGCAGCTTCGTCCACGTGATTGTTGTCATCGCCACATCTACTTAGGGGACCGCAGACGACGGCAAGGGATACGTCTCGTAGGTGACGTTCAGATGAGGCTTTGCTCGATTCTGAGCACGTTTTAGACTACCCCATCGTCGCCCCAGAAATGTTTCGGTCTTCGGCGTGATACCCGAGCACACCGAGGCTACAAAGTTGAAGACGATAGAATAAACTTTCTTCTTCTTCTTCAACGCGGACGTGCGCACCATAGCGAAAATTTTCTTCATGAGAGCTTCTTCATCAGGTGAAACCTCGTCATCATCGACAGGTTTGTCTACGGCAATAAACATTCGCGGAGTGGTAAGCTGAGGCGCCTTTAAGGAGCTGTTCATCGATAGCAGGCAACCGTCTAGCGATTGCTCGGAAATTCCATTTTTTCATGCCGAGCGCGGGGTTGTCAAGCTGCTGCACTGCGCTGTTGAATAAAATCGTGACCACCACTTCACTATGTGACCACGGCTTTTTCGAAGCGAGCTGCTCTCTGCGCAGCTCTTTAAGAAGTGAAAATTCATGGGCTGAAAATTCTTTTGTGCTTTCGTATTCCGGTTCTAGCCCAAGTAAGTCGACGAAGCTGCTATGTCTCAAATACTTTCGGGATTTATGCGCACAGGAAAGTAGCGCACGGATGTCGGCTGTTGGATCAAGCTTTTGAAAAAGCTTCGATTCCACTCGTTCCGTCCGGAGCTCAATCATTTCATACAGACTTTCCCACGGGCGGTGACGAGGGGGACTTGGACGATACGTCTCAGCCGGGAGTTGCGAGCGCCAGGTCTGTGAGAGTAATTTGTGCATGTACTCTGCTTGGGGGAAACCTGGCAACTGCTCCTTCCACATAACAGCACTTCGACACACAGCCCGGAAATCTGTAGCAGCAAACGTGGGGTTCCGCTTGTGCTTGGCCCCAACATTAAGGTTGTGCTGGACATTCGTTAGTCGCGTAAACAGATAAGTAAATTGCACAAAAAGCAACAGCATACCTGCAGAAGGAAGATATCCAAAATCCGAAGCCCAACTTCGATTGAGACCACTCTATCAAGAAGCTTGCGCAGCTTGGAGTGAATCGCTTCGACCTGGCTCGTGGACACAACACGAACATCACCGCCTTTTCGCGGTACTGATTTTGATCGACGTACAAGTCACCTCGCCGAACTTGTTCTAAATTGCTAGACACACAACCTTCCCATACTTGATGCTTCACGTTGATGCATGACAAGTTAATTCCCTGGAGAACGGTGTTCATCTGCTTCTCCATCACTTCTGGACGACGTAAATTGCGCTGAACGTCGTAAATTGCAGCAAATAACTGCGTCGAAACCCATTCCTTCTTAGCCGAATCTCGAATCTTTTCGGTAAATCTACAAATTACATGGAATGGGTCTTGTTTTACGACAACGGAATCGCCGAATATAGCACCTATCAGCTTTCTATTTCCGTTTGCATTATCGCAAACGCATATCGAGGCCCATCGGATCCGCTACTAATTTTTCATGCATACCTCGTAGCAGAGCCTCCGTCTCAGCATGGTTTTCAGAACGAGTGAGAGCCCTGCCCATTATTTGACCTACCTCATTCTGCACAAGCAGCAATAAACGAGTACTTTCTGGTTGCTCTTTGCTGCCGTCTGCGCCGTGAATCTTAAGTTTACTGCAAAACTTTTGAGAATGATCCATGCGGAATACGCGATCACACCTAGTATTTTTCATATGAGCTGCACACAAGCGTGAATAAATGTCAGTGTGGGTTAGCCACAATTCCATTAGAACCTCTGAGTCTAAACACGCATGGAGCTGCATGTACTGCGCCTCTGTCGGTGGAAGCGTAGGCGTATAGTGCTGATCAGACGACCGCCGCTCCTCGACTGCGACTCCCACACGAGCTAGAGCGGAGCGCGGTAGCAAACATCCAGCGACGCCGACAATTTGGTAGTACCGCTTTTGTCGGCGTCGCTGGATGTTTGCTACCGCACCTGCAATGCCTTTAGTTGAAAGCATACCATCGTACAGCATATCAAAGACATCTTCAGACACACCAGTCTTATAGGTTAGTAAATACGGAAAATGGAGTATGAGAGATTTTGATGACGATAAAAATCGTCGTCTAGCGTGGAAAACGATCGTCTCGACACCCCAGAGCATTGATACCGCGCATAGTACAATATCGTGCGGTGCTCGACGTCTCGACTATTCGCTGCTTGTATGCTTTCACTTTAGGCTCACAGGGACAACCAATAGCGATGCACTTCGGCTTACGATTGGCCGTCGTGCACTCTGGTGCCCATGTAAGGGTTGGATACTGAACCACTCAGACAGCAACGATTCCGAATTCGGTTTGGGGTGCTTAAGCGACGGTGGAAACAGGCGCAGAGCGATGGCGTCGGTCACAGCAGCCGCTGCTGGGGTCTTCTTCCCATTTTCTCTCTGACTCTTCATGATCGCCACTACAATTTTTGACCAATCATTTCGGGCCGGCGGCGGGCGGCCGCAGGCAACCCTGCGGGTTGCGGGGCCCGTCCGGCCCGGCGGCCCACGAATACCGGTCAAGCCACGCACCAGTGTCCAGCAATGTGTATTATCGACCTCGCAACACATATTCTCAGGTATGTTGTGCTGTTGGGTTCAATTAAGGTCTAGTGGCGACGATGTGCTGGGCATGCAAGAGGCCCGACGCGTCAACAGCAAAACTTGCGGTCTTAGCCTTCATCCGAGGGACGCCATGCTATAACCGGAAATCTCTATTCGCTAAAAGGGACAATCCTTTTAATGACTCTGATTTGAAAAACATCACCTAGGTCGTATCTGGAAGGTCAATAAATCCCACTCTAGATAACGAGCACAATGTCAATAAAGCGTGGTTTTTTGTTCGCCAGTTTTGGCACTGCACGTGATTTTAAATTGTCACCTTCTCTCAAAACTAATGTACTCACTTGGTAATAAAAGTAAAACGGAGTGATAAATGGGAGTGATATTAATAAATCACAGCTACACGATTACAGTATAAGGGCTTCGCCCCAACAAGGCTACTTCTGTAACTCCTTACGAACTGTGCCGGGCCAGACAAGCAATCTTGCGTCCCGGCTGTGAATTGGTTATGAAGGCTTCCAGTGCGATGGAGGAGCGCTGGGGCTTCCTGGCCCCGTGGTGCGCAGTGCTAAATCGGCGTATCAGTTGCAGCGATTTCAACAATAAAGTAGCTGTGTGGAACACTCAGTACAACCCCAGTGTGAAGCTGCCGAGGCGGTCGGATCCGGGACGGAATTCGACTTCCGATAGTCAAAATTTGAATACTTGAACGAACAAACCGAAGAGCAATTTCAAGTCACGTTTTTGAAGACGAGAGAGGCGTTGGCACTGCTGGCGGCTGTAGAATATGTGGACTACGACGCCTGGATACACCTTTTGAGTCAACATTGTGGGGTGGACGTTGGACGGGAAGGAGAGGAGAAGTTTGAGAACATTCCTGCTAAATTCAATCTGACGATGGACTACGGACTGAAGGTGGATCAGGTGGACCCGAACAAGGTCAACTTTGATCTCGTTCAGTTTTGTGGTACCCACCAACTTTTGCACCCAAGTCCGCAGTATCTTGAGGCGATGCAGAAAATTGCTGCAATAGATAAGAAGCTGCTAGTTGGCAAACCTGGAGTGGACATTAAGGTTTCGGTGAAAGTTACTATTCAAGGGCGTGATGATTATCCGGAATTTCTAACGGATATGTTGTATTGCTAGAGCTGAGCGTGTGATTAAGCAGCAGTGGGAAGAGTACGAGCATGGAAAAGAGGTGGCGCCTGGATCGTTGTGGTGTACTTTCGTTCTGGAGCCTATGTTCGTATGCTTCGAAGATGCTATTGATATTACTAGCCCTGAAGTTGCGGAAACGATGGAGCGCTTGGTTCTGGACAATGTGTGGTTTTCGGGAAAACTGTATATGTCACTAGCAGTGGAAGGTGGTGATGACCTCGATCGTGACGAGGAATACTCGTCCAGAAAGTCACTCGGGCAGCTCATGAGACATATCTTTGACAGTACGTGTCGCTCCCCTGGTCTTGCAACATGGCGTACCATTTCAAGAGTGAGATGAACCACCCGGACTCATGTCCACTTCAGCTAGGTGTGATCGATGTATCGGCTGATGAGACGGCCCCAAACTCTTACTTGGAGGCGTTGTGCTCGGCAATGGTAACTAACCAGACGAGCAAGTACATCACGCTGCAATTCGGCGCGTCCCCACACGATCCGCCTCAAGTAGATTCTGGTACAAGTGGCTGGCTTACAGCATCTTTTCTAAACGAGCACGCGCACATTCAGCATTGGAAACACTTCAGCTAGTTATTGGCGAGATGACGACTGAAGACATCGAGGCATTTTCATCCGTGTTGACTCCGAAGAAGAGTTGTGTAGTCGTCCTCGTGGCCAGATTGACGAAGGGACGCGACCTTGCATGCCGGAGCTCCAATTCGTTGGGATTTTGATGACAATGGAGAGCCGAATCTGAATTCTCGTGTTTTGACTACCCCTGCACCGATATTCGCCATTAGGACATTTAGCGACAATGGAAGGAGCGATTGGGTTTGGCAGATGTCAAGTTAGGCGTGGGGATTTAACGTTTAATAGGACATGCACAGCTGAGGCTGGATTGCTATCACTCTCTATCGAATTTCCTGGATGGGAAGGGGCAAGCTCAGAAGGTTTACCGCATTTTCTAGCGACGGTCGGGTCTTTCTTAAGGTCCTTGACGCTTTCTGGTCCAGTACTTGAGCCGGATGAAACGCTAATCTTTCAACACTGTCCGAATCTCGAGGAACTTTCGCTCACTGGAGGCTGGCTCGATGTGCAGCTTAACTTCAGCGACTACCGTGCGAGCGGCCGATCGCTCTCTGAGCTCAGTCCCACCAATTGGCATGATATTGCAGCGTTGGCCACACGTTATGCGAAGTAGATACCCAGTCGCAAAGTGCGTGAGACGTCTGCGTGTCCGTCTGACTAAACAGTGGAGTGGCTGGGAGGAAGTTCCGGAGCGCTATGACCCTCGCGGGTTTGAAGAGGATTTGAAGCCGCTTCTGCAAATACTTGAAATGAACCAGAGCCTGGAGTTCTTTGAGATTATCGTTCCATCCAAATACCAGAGACACATGGGTGAATTCCGGAAACACCATCTCAAAGCGCTTCCGCGGGCACTTGAACCTTTGTCCACAGGGCTCAAGACCGCTTTTCTAAGTGTGTTTTCACCCCAACCATGGTCAACTGAGCCCAGTGTGAAGAGACTGCGTGAGGCGTCGCCTCAATGTTCACGTTCACGTCGTGAACTTGATCAGGAAGCACTGACGAATATCTTTTCGTTCGCGGCACCACCTGTTCTGCGGAAAGTGTATTTCCGCTCACGAAGTCATCAATCGGACCACCGGATCCTTGTCCTACCGTTCTGAGAGCCTGAACTGAATTTCAACACGAGAGAATTATTCGGTGCAAAGTCACGAAGTACTTCGTAATTCGATAAACTTTGCCATCTACTTCGCGGACTTGTTTAGAATGCTTTATTCTGAAAAGTCTGAAAAAGTACCAGTTTGACAGTGTAATCCGCATTTTGTACCGACCTACGTCATAGAGCTTCTTGGGCTGGTGACAATCAACTATTAAGGCGACGAATCGAGTGCAGCAATACCCGTAATATGCTAGAAGTCTGGAGTACCCTGTCCTACCTGGAGGTAATGCTACTGCAGTCTGACGATTCCGACAATTCCGTTGACTGGGACAGCGACGACCAAGACTTGGCCATTTCGGACGAAGAAGCCGAGCAGCAATTTCAGACCAAGTTTCAGAAGTCCAGAGAGGCTTGGCACTACTGGTGGCAGTGCAACATGTGGACCCGAAGTCCTCTTGAAAAATCCTGCAAAGTGGACGTCGGACGAGAAGGCGAGAGGTTTGAGAACCTTCCGGCTAAGTTCTCGTTGAACATGAAACTGGCCATGAAGGTGAACCAGGACAACCCGAATATGGCCTTTAACCTCGTTCGGTCCGGAGGCGCTCTTGAAAACTGCTGCAACGGATAGCACCTTGCAAGCTGATGGACGAGGATTGGACATCAAGATTCCTGTGAACGTGAACTTTTCAGGGCCTCGCTCGTCTTCGATGGGGGCTCTGATTGACTTTTGAACGTTGCAAGGGCTGAACGCATGATCTCGCAGAGTACGAAAAGTACACGAATAACCGCGATCGGTCGCTGCGTTGCACTTTCGTACTGGAACCTATGATAATGGACTTCGAGATGCTTAACAATATTCCCAAACCCGAAATGACCACCCAGCAACATCGCATCTCTCTCATCACTTCTTCCACGAGGTCGATCACATAATTCTTCCTTTGGATGCTCGGACATCAGAACGGCCGAGAATACGTCAATGTCAGCATCAGTCATATCGCCAACCAAAAGCTGTACACTCTCCAGCGAAGAACGTTCGCGCGCTCATTTCGAGAATATACCATAATCGAGCCACTTGTACCAAAATCTACTTTGAGTGGGTCGTGCGGGGAGCAACGAAATGCTATTACACGTCTGGTTGAATGTCATTGTAGAACATAATGCCTACAGGAATTGGTGAAGTCAAAAGGCTCGGGGTGTGTGTGACCGCAGCGCCAAAATCACCAACTAGATCTGCGAGCTTCTTGTGGACCGTTTTGCGCTCCGTTTTGCGCTCCCCAAATGTGTGCACCTTGTGGTCGTCTATCTTCTCATCACCGAACGAGGGATTAATTCGCCTTGCGAGTGGGCGATGAAGATATACCCCTCTGCAATCGTTGCCAGAATCGGAGAAGGTATATCAATGAAAGTTGGTTCACGGTCATCTTGCAAAATGAAAAGTGGTTGCTGCAGTAAGGATGGCTTTGGGGTGCACTAAGGTAGTAAGTAACTTAATCACTCTTGACTCCGTTGTATTCGATGGTGACGAATCTATCGTACTCTTGAAGATTACAATGCTGGAACTTCACGGACAGCGTGGGAATCTACCTCGTATTTCATTCAGGCAGGTCGTGACCTCAGTCACATGGGGGGCAATCAAATTGGCTGAAGCTCAACAACCATATTGTTTGTTCACCGATATCATCTTGTCCACGCCGTTGCCTGGTGTAATGAAAAAATATCTTCGTTGCCATTGTCGATCACTGTGATGGTATCTTCATGCGACCCACAAATTGACGGATTTGGCTGGCATTTCCCGTTCCGATGGCTTCTAGTGAGTCGGATTAATGTTGGCTCTGTATCGCTGTCCGAATTGGCACCCAATCACAGACTCAGCGACCAAATCGAAAAGAGTGTCCACGCCGAATATTTTACTTTGAGCCTCGTCAAACTGTGATCGAGATTGGTCTCGATGATGAACTTTTCGAGCAGATACGGATTCTCCTCTTCTCCTACAATATCCCTCACTCGAGATGCACTTCAGTCGCTTAAGCACCAGGTATCACCGTAGGGAGCTTGATCTTGCACAATATGCACTGCATCATCTGAGAATGCAGCCCCCACATCGCTGGTATTTGCTGCTGCTCTTCAAGGTTGGCAGATGGTCGTATCTAGCACACGCACCGACAAGAAGCAGAAAAGTATCCGCTGGACCAGCTCAACAATCGAGCGAGCGCTCGCCATCTGGCGGGGTCTTGACCGTTTTGTAGCCATCTTGATCTTATTTCGTCGTGTTGTCGTTACGTGATGCCGCTGTCACATTTTGCAGCACAGCCTTTTTCTCACCAAATCGAGCTGTGGCACCGGGCCGACCGTTTGTTTCCTGCGGCAACTTGTTTGCGGTTGCAAGAGAGAGAAGGCTCCACCACAGTAACGCTCGGTTGGCTACCGACGGTTGCAGTTCGAAACCAGACGGACCTGCGCTTTCGGTGCAGGTCCTTTCCAACGTCTCGACGTTACCAACTGCGGACGCCGCGGAATTTTGCGTTCTCAGCCCCACGTTGGCACCTTTCCCAGCTGGGCCGCGTACATATTTGAATTGAAGTGGATTGCCAAGACTGTCATTGCCGAGTGCAAGCAGGTGGCATGGCATGACGCAGTGTGTTGCCGTCGGACCAGCAAAGATTTACAAACGCCAAGTGGTGCGGATGACGCCATAGAGAGGGCAACTTCAACGGCTGCGCGTTTCTTTATTTCCGAGACAGCCCGCTCACTTGCTTTGAGTATGCCGCGAGTTTTCCCGAGCGAGCTCGCCTTGTCACTTGTGGGGGCCTTGATGACCACCGAACCAAGTGCATTGCTCGGTCCAAGGCTCCGATAGAGGCTTCGCAGCGTGCAGACCCCTCGACGTTACTGACTAACGAGCAGGCAAGTGGCGGCGTTATTGCTGGGGCCGGAGCAGCCTCTATCGCGCTGAGCCGACTGCACCCGCTGGCACATACTGAGTCCAAGTGAGTCGAGTGCAGCCTTTTTACTGGGTGCGTGACACGCGCTTTGAACAGCGAGGCTGAAACAGCTGGGGTTCCCAGCCGATTAGCGCCGTAATTTATTCGCGTGCCTCACGCCATGACACGCTTGCAAGCTGTTCCCACGGCATCGGCGCATCGGCTTCCATGCCTTTCGCCGCTGCATCTTGCTGCCTTTACGGATTGGCGCCGGGCTCTGATGCGCACGGCATCGGAGCCGAAAGCAAAGCAACGCGAGGCTTCGCTTGGCGCTGTGCCGAGAACGCCGACGTATCGAGCCAATGCATTATGTCACCGGTCTGCATTGCTTTGTCGAGCAGGCAAATGCCAGCGATGACCATGAAGGTGAGCATGGGCATCAAAGCAGCCTTCGGAAGAATCCACGCGTGGCCTCTTCCGACGCCACAACACGACGGCTGTAGCCCTCTCTCTCTTGGGCTGCAGATGATCCTCTAAAGAGTGATATTGTCTTGTGCGATATCCTTTATCGAGTGATATTGTCCATTGTGCATACAAATTCAAGGTGTGATTGCCTCTACCTGCAAACCTTCAGATATAATGGGTCAGAGGGGCATAATAATGGAAATGTCCGTATAGAACCTTGCTACTTAATGCAGCCAGGCAAATTTAACGCAGGTAGACCCCGCCAAACCTTCTGCTCCTTGCTCTCGTGCTGGTTGCTACGATTGAAGTGAGATGTCTGCAGTAGTGAGCAGAATCTTCAGCGTCGAATGCATTCGCCGCGAGTGTACCACCTAAATGGAACAACTCTCACGAGTGATACCTCAGCAATAAATAGCTGAGAGAAGACCATCTGTAATTTACCTCGGCCGTTTCACCCAAGCGTAAGCTTACGCCCTTCCTCTCTCAGAGGCGCGCTGGCTCCTAACGCCTTCTCTTGGCGTTTGTATTCGGTCACGCTGATCCGTTCTTTCTGTGCGCACGGGGCCGAGGGATGCGCCCGGACGTACCTTGGTATTTTAAATTGCCGCGAGGCATACAAACTCCCTGTACAACTGAGTTGCCATACAAACTCCCAGTCACCGCCTGCTCTGCACTGCGTGGCGAGCGGCGCCTGCCATTCCCAAAAGCCTTGAGCCAAGCATCCAGTCCGCCAAACATCTCGTCTCCACTATACTCGAGGTCATGTTCGCCAGTCCGCGGTATTCCCGACACCACAGCCCCAACAGCTACCAGTACGCGACCTCCCCGCCGTCCAAGTACAGCCAGCACTCGCAGTATCATTCGCCCACCAAGTACAGCGCCACCTATGAAGGCTACTCGTCACCCGTGAAGGCCAACCAGTACACTCCTAGTCGAGGCTACTCGAGTACTACGCGACCCCGAGCAGCCCAACCTACTACCACCACCAGCAGCAGCAGGAGTACTACCACTCGGGCGCCTCCACGGCCTCGTCCTCCAGCCAGGAAGGCCCGTTCTATGCCGACGAGCTCGACGAGCTCGATGACTACACCATGGGGCTCGCATCCCCCGAAATGACTACCGTGCCCACGGTCCCTACCCCTGTGCAACTGTCCAAGTATGAGATGGGCAAGACTCCGTCCGGCAGAGTCATGGTCACGGCCGGCCACCAGACCATTGAGTTCTTCTCATGCGCTGTGAACGCCCCGCTATCGAGGTGTATGCTCGTGCAGGAGTAAAAGCGCCCGAGGACTGGAAGAAGAGGAGCTTTGACGACCGGGTAGCCAAAATACCCCGGCGCGTCGTGAACCCTAATCTTCGTCTCGGGCGCAGCTGCGCCTGCGGGTGTGTTTCGAGTTTTAAAAACTGGATTTGCCATGTTCCTTCCCTAAAAATAGGGAACCCCAAGCCCTCAACTGCCAATGAAGTGTACCAGTATGAAGCAAGTTGAAGGCCCAAGTCCCCAATTGTACCAAGATGAAGGTGAAGGAGTGACGTATTTAAAGCCCATCCCCCTCTTAGCGCCGCGGTTCGAGTGTCGTGGAGTTCACGCTCGCCGGTGTGTGTGCGTTATGTGGTCGTCGCGTGTATCTATCTATTCCAACCCCGGGCTCGGGAGCGTGTTGAAGCGCTCTCGAGCTTTTGCTTTGTTGTAGAATTACTACGGTAGTATATAGTACTATTATGCTGATGAATATGAAAAAATCATATTGTCCACACGTCAAACCCAAGCATTGCTATTTTTCACTTCAACTTGCATCACTTCAACTTACATCGTTGTCGTCGCCACCTCTTCCTCCATTTGCTTGTGGACACCCAGCCGCTCCTGCGTCGCCACTCGCTCCAATTCATCCGCCACGGCAATGGCCTTGATGAGCGCCGCGATCCAGCCGTTCATCTCGTCGAGGCTGGACGCGGCAAAGTGCAGAGGCTTCTTGGGGCTGCCGCCTCCGTTGCTCTTGTGCATGAGGCGGAACTGATGCGGCCGCTTGGGCTGCGACCGAATGCGCAGCGTGTAGCCGCTGAGTTTGAACACGGCGGCCGGAGGTTCGTTTCCGGCCAAGTGGTCTGCTTGGGACGCGAACATCCCGAGAGACCCTTTACGCACCAGCAGCACGAAGAAGAAGGAGCTCCAGGTCTTGCGGAAGACCTTCGAGTTGGCTCCGTAGCTGCCTTGCAGGAATTCCAAAGTCCCCAAGTGGATGGCGGCCGAGGACAAAAGCGTGGACTCGGCCGACGTCTCGCCATTGTCAGTCTCTTGGGTTTTGGACTCGGTCGAGTTCTCGGACTCAAAAGTTGGTAAAGAGGCCTCGCGAACCTGCTCAGTGCCGCTGCTGAGCGAGTCTCGACGAACTGCTTCGCTGATTTCGTCGAAGCACGAGGCACATACTCGTTGACGCTTGGAGGTCGGCTCGGAGAACACGCGGAGGGGAACCGTGTGAGGTGAGCACACTGCACACACGAGGTTCAGACATCGTCGACACTAGCAAAGCAGACAGTTTTGGAGTTAGAATTCAAATAGGGTCCGTGACATGCTCCGAGACTCACGTGGTGACGGCGATTGAGGAAGGTGAAAGCTTCGTGACACACGGAGCATCGATCGCTACAGTCGTCGGGCGTCCACGTGCGCTACAACATCAAACAAAGGTGAATTAGTGCGGTTCAGGTGTCGAGCAAGTCGTCTCGAGCTCACCAGCAGTGCAGCGTCCCAGCTAGGCGGTGACTGCCACTCCGGTAGAATGTCCGCCACCACCCGAATGTACTCGCGTTGAGCAACTTCCGCTGGCATGTCACCCAGCTTCTGCCACAGCTTCCTGCTCAAAACTTGTTCGTCAGCAAGGGTTGACACATTCTCAAGCTACAAGATGGTCTCCTGCTTTTGACCCACAGTTTGGTGTCGTCGCCGCCTACCAATTGGCAGCAAGTAAAGCCAAACACTCCTGTATTGTTCTTCCGCGGGTAGAACTCGGTGAACTTCTTGGAGCCCCGCGAGACATCACAAGAGCCCACCATCGCCTGCTGCTTGTAGGCCCAGAGTCGATTCCCAGTGGATGCCTCCTGGAATGCCCAGAGGCGAGGGGCCACTGACATGGGGTCCTTCTCTAGACGAGAGAGCACTACAGCTACAAAGTGCTCGGCCTGAAGGAAGGTATCCTCTGTGGTGCTACCACCTGGAGGCTGAGACGAACCGGAAGGGGTGAGGATACTTAGCATGCTACGTGAGACTTTGAGGCTCGCACCAGAATGGAGAGTGAGGGATTCCGACCTTTCGTTTGGAGTCGTCTCAAGGATGGCTATCATCAACGCAATTGTATTCTAGTTCGAGAGGAACTCGATCATGATGATGCATATCGTTGCAATCTGCATACCTGTTGGTTGCGTCTTGGTGTTGCTTCGAGTTTTGTCTTCCCTCATCCGTGTTGCGCTACTTACTCGAAGGCGTAATTGGGGTGCACTGTTAAATACCGCTGCTGCTTCTTGGCGTCCTCCTCCTCTGGAGACAGCTTCTTCGTGCTCTTTTTCTTTTCCTTAGCGTCGTCGTTGTTCGAGCCTTCTTCACCTGCCTGCATGGTTTCGTCTTCATCGTCGTCTTCTTCCAGGTCCACGACCGACAAAATCTTGTCTTGCAGCAGCTTGTCGATGACCGAGCAGATCATTTGCTTCTCCCGCGAGAGCTGCGCCTCTGACGTGATGTCTTGAGAAGAGAGGTACCATGTCACGAGCTCGCCCTGCATCACCCCGCTCGCCTCTTCCTCATACTCGTCCTCCTCTTTCTGCTCAGCTCCTTCTCCAGTCTGGGCGCGGATCGCGTCGCGGGCTGCCTTGGCACTCACAGCTTCCTCTTCCTTTTCACGGATGTACCGACCAATAGCCTTCTGAATACGAGCGAATCGTTCGAACGAGAGCGAGGATGACGTTGATGATCCCTGTTTCGTCTTCGACGGCGTGTCGTTCGTAGATGTTGACAGACCTGTAACATCACCAGAAGTTCCATTGGCAGGACCATTCTGGTCACCGCTGCCGCCACCGCCATTGCCTTGGTCATCTTCGTCGTCATCGTCTCCACTATTTCCGCCTCCCCCGCCTCCGTTATGATCGCCACCGTCATCTTCACCATCAGCCACAATGGGAACAGGCATTTCAAGCTCGACGTTTTGCGTATCGACGTGGATGATCGATTTGCTCAGCAGCCGATACGCCTCCTGCACGTGAGAGACCAGCACGATGTCCATGAGGTCGAGCCGTGCTAGTGCCTCGGACAGCCGGATCATCGACTCCAGCTGACGAACGGTGATACGGTAGGCGATGTTGGTCTGGCCGTTACTGACAACATCGTTCTCGCGGAGGCTTCTGTAGCACGCTACCATCATACGCTTGGCTTCGGGAGTGATTATCGGGTTTACCGTGCGCGCGAATTTAATATAGCGCTTGAGGTCTTCTTCGCTGTAAGCGCCGTTCTCGGTCGCTTCCACTTGCAGCTCAATAGGCATGTGAATGTTCACGATGTGCTCCGCTATTTTCAGGTCTGTGACCTCATCGCCATCATCCAGGATAACGAAAAACAAATCAAAGCGCGACATAATGGGCGCCGAAATGTTTACGTTGTATTTGAGGGTCTTCGTCTTGTCATAGCGGCCATTGTACGGGTTCGCGGCTGCTAGAATGCTCGTACGTGCGTTGAGCGTTGCCTGGATACCAGCCTTGGTAATGGAGATAGTCTGCTGCTCCATAGCCTCGTGAATAGCGACTTGATCAAGAGGGTCCATTTTGTCGAATTCATCGATACAACAAATACCGTTATCAGCCAGCATGAGTGCTCCTGCCTCCACGCAGTAGTCTCCGCTGTCGGCGTCTCGCGTTACGGACGCCGTGAGACCTGCAGCTGAGCTTACTTTGCCGGAGGCGTAGATGGCGCGAGGCAAGAAGCCACAGATGTACTTCAAGAACTGCGATTTTGCAGTCGATGGATCGCCCACAATACACACGTTGATATCACCTCGCAATTTAATTCCCTCCAGTGTCCTCTTGTGCACGCCACCGAACAGCATTAGCAAGATGCCCTTGCGGATCTCGTCGTGCCCGTACACAGACGGACAAATAGATTTTGCCATCTTAATGTACCGGTCAGGGTCTTGCTGCATATCACGAATCGACGCCAATTCCTCTTCACTAAACTCTTCCAGTGCCGCAGCCTCTGCTCCGCCTTCTCCCTCGGCACCATCTTCGTTGAATTCGCTACGAATGGAGATACTGTTAAAACGTTGCTCCATGGTTTGCACACTGCAGGCAAGGAAGCACGTCTTGTAAGTGAGTTCACGAACACCTAACGCCTTGAGACCGCGAACACCTTCTCCCTCCATTCCTTGAGTGCTGTTTTCTCCACCACGTCGTGGTCCCTGGGCATTGCCACGAGTGGCCACAGCATTCTCTCCCCTACCCGTGCAAACTTGGACACATCGGGCACCACAATCAGCGTGCCCGTGAAAACAACACGATCTCCAGCCTTAGCTTGCTCCACATTTTCGTGACGTAAGATCACGTCAATCGAGCGGGGCATACTGCCGGCAGGAATCTCATCACTATTTTCTTGCACCTTAACACGTTGCCAATCCACAAACACCGATTTCTCCGTGTTCAATTCCCACGAAAAAGTGTTGGGGCAGTAAGGGTTCTGGCACTTGACCGGTTCGCTGTATCGGAATTGTTGTTCCACTCCAGTGGTATCTCCGCCACAATCTCCACACGTAAAAGCTCCAAACAGCAATTCCGGCCGCACTTCCGACGTTCTCGTCACCGTCCCCGAGAACGACAATAATTCTCCAATACTCCTCGTCCTCAAGTCTCGAATACTATACCACAAAAAAATAAATAATAATAAATAAAAAGTTAACCTACTTTTCCCTTTTTGTCAAAAAGAAAGCAAAGACGTTGCCGTTTCTTTTTCGGCCGTACTGAGAGACATGTTGGAAATTGTAGAAGCACACGAAAAACTCTCTCTGGGTCTTGTTGGCGTCTTCGTTCACGGTATAGGCCGCGTCCTCCAGTCGAATAAATTCGAACACGGCCCGCCTGAGATACGGTTCCCACCGGTAATACTGGGCCTGCAGCGCCTGCGCCAGGTCCGGATCGAACTCCAGCACATGGGAAAAGTCCACAAACAACGAGGACGTTTCCGTATTGCGCATCACTTCGGCCTGCTGGCTGTAGTTGATTTTCGAGGCGCCGGCCTCCCCACAGCCTCATCCTCGCCGTCCTGCTGGCCGTAGCCGCATAGGAACTGCAGGAAACGCGTCTTCACGGCCTCGGCCGTCGCGTCCACGAGCAGCTCCACAGAGTCGGCACTCGGGTTCAGCGAGGGGCCTCCACTACGCCCTCGCTTAGCGCCCACTCCAGCACCTTGTTGCATTCTTAAAGTACTTTTTGTTTGCCCAAAGTATAGTTTGGCGCCAAAAAGTGAGGGAAAATAGACATGACCTTAATAGATGGTGCGGTTCGAAATATATTGGTGCACGTAGTTTTTTTGTGACAGCGTTGCAAATGGGATTTATAGGGATAGGAATTATTACAATAACAGATGAGTGAAGATTGGGTCAGATGGTATAGTTTAACTTGAAGTGAATGGTATTCGTGGGGAGCTAGATAAACGTTTTAAGCGGTCATGGTCAAACTTTTAGACGGTCATGGTCGTGTGCTCCGACCCGGACGACGATGCGAACGAGTAGTCCGTGCCTGAGTGGAAGGCGTACTGAGATCCAGAGCCCATGATCTGTGCTCTGGCAGCGTCCTTGGAGTCAATTTCGAAGGCCTCCTTGATGCAAATGGGGCAGAACGACGTTTTGCGCTCCTCGAACGTCATCTCGAGCGTCACGAAGTTTAGACGCTTTTTCACGCGGCAGGCCCCGCACACGAGGTGGTGGCACAACTTGCACGAGTCGCGAGAGCGACCAAACTTGCCAAAGAGCTTGGAGCTGATGGGGATGCGGCAGCTCACGCAGTTGCCCTCGCCAATGGGGGCGCCACGCTGCTTGTCGGTCGCAAAGCGGCGGTGCATGAGCCACGTCAACTTCTTCATCTCGCCGCAGTGCGCGTACTTGGTGCATGTGTAGAATTTCATCGCGGACGGGGTGACCAGGAACGACTCGACGTTCGAGCCGTGCGCAACCACACCCGACGCGTACACTTCGACACACTGGTCGTGGTCCTGACGGTAGAGGAAGAAGACGTTCACGCTTGCGCGCACACGGTTCGGTAGCTCCGGTGTTTGCGGGAACCCGATCGAGTACATGAGTTTATAGCCCACGCGCTCACCGTTGGCCAGGTGCGTGAGACCGGTGGCCTCCAAAACACAAAGTCCCGCTTGTTGGAGTGCAGCATGAGGTCCAGCTCCTGCCACTTCATCGTCACCGTGTTCAGTGGTTCCTCCATAGTAGGCTCAACCACGGTAGCCAATACTGCCGCACCACTCAGAGTGTCGACGTACGTTGCGTTGAAGCACATGTCCTCCGACGTTGTCGCCACGGTGCCGAACACGACATCATCGAGATCGCCCGGCATCTTGCCCTCCAGCAGCGCAACGGGTGTACCGGCCTGCTCCGACGCCTCGTTCATCATGGACTGGTTGCCATCGGTTGTGGTGCGGACCTCCCGCTCGATGTACAGCCGCATGTTGTCCTTCGCTTTCAGCGGCTTCCAACGCCGCTCGTCGATCAGCTTCTCGTCCACCTTCAAGTACGTCTCGTAATCGTGCATGCTTTGAGCGAGGAAGGTGGTGGCCGTCTGCTGGAGTTGCGCCTTGTCACCGGGTGACAACTCCAGCGGTGGGAACGGGTTCATCACGAAGCGAGTCTTTCCTCCCATGGTCGTGGATGCAAAAGACCGTCGGCAGTTCACGTCACCAAAGAGTTAGAGCTGTCCGCGAGCGTGCAGATTTTTAAGTGGCTGGGGTTGGTCGCCGGCAGGTCTCCTCTGCGCTCTCCTCCGGATCGACGACGTCCCGACTACACTTAGACCGCATCAAGACGACTGCGAGGCTCATCACAGCGTCGTGCATAGCACGCAACAGCGACACGAACGACTCGAAGGCAGGAAGGGACAGGCGACGGGGAAGGTGCAGCGTTGGGTTGTCGACCAATGACCACATTGTCAGCAGAGTCACGCCCCTTTCCAGCGCCGAGCTGCAAGCAGTGGTGACATGCAGAAGCCGAGGCGTCGGTGCAAGTGCCGAGACACCCGAAGAAGCGGTGGCACACCCTGCTCCTCAACGACTCGTTGACAGACCGAACGGATCGGACGCACTCAGCACTGATGACCGCGCAGAAAGAGTGCAGACGGACACGCCCCAGCAACAAGCGCACGTAGCGGATTGCTAACGCGACGCTAATGCGCCAAGTGTCCACGCCGCGCTGATGTTTCGGTCAGCGTGTGATCCAGGTGGTCGATCTCGATCTCCGCTCCCGATCTGTGTGAATCGACTGAGACCACAGCATTAGGAGTTTTGAACAGTATTAAAGTGGAACAAGCGTGGCTATTGTTTTAGCCCTGCCGTGGACTGACGGAGACCGTCAAGACAGAGACGATGATGTTCACTGTACGGTACTACAGCCGAGCGGCTCAGACACCTGTCGTGCACGACAGAAATGCGGCGCTTATCCTGCGGATTTGGCTGCGGGACTCGCGTGAGTGAGATGACCAATTCTACAGTCAGTGCCAGCTGCCGACTCCGTGTCGACGCCCGACAGATTCAACGACTTCCGTGACTCGATCATCTGAGCCAGCACCATCCAAGCCATCACACCGTAGCACATTCCCGCCGCTGGACTCGAGCAGCCTCGTCCGCCATTGACGACGCCAAGATAATTTGACCTGCCGGTTTTCCCGAAGAGATGACACTGGTCTGTTTGCCATCTTTTTTTTCTGGGCACAATTTCGAGTCCTGGATTGGCGACAGCTTAAGCTTACGCGACGCACGGTACAAGCTTGACGTGACAAGCTTTGCATTGTCCGTGCCGAGTGTCTTTGCGTTCGAGAAATAGTTGTTGTCGACGCCGATTTGAAGTTGTGGTGCGTGCCGATAGAGATCTGGATTGCCCCATCGACTTGATCTCTCTGGAGCTCGGCGCCACATCATCGGGGCTGCTCTTGCTCGCATAGGCGAAGTCATGAATTCAGCGCAAGTGCGGCGTCACAGTGTCGACTCGACACGACAAATCGATAGGCGCGTGCTCAGTCATGATTGTCTGACAGACGGGACTGGGGTGAACTTACCCACGCCGAGGGGAGCGGTGCAAGTTTGTAGCACCGACAAATGCGTGGGTGCAAGATCGAATGAGCCTCGCTGGGTGGAGGCGCATCACTGAGGACGGTGACTCTGGACGGAGATCCGCAGCTTTCTGCTAGCAAATCGTTTGCACACGCTCTTGGAGATACTTTTCGTTGTCAAGGTGAGTGAGGCTGTCAAGCGAGCACCTAAGCTAACGCGTAGTTGGTGAATCAATTGATGAGTGCGCTCACCATGGTGTCGAATCGGCGAGGCATGTGTGTGGCGTTGAGACTAGCTAAGCACCAGCGTGATGGAGAGGTTGATTTCAGCACTCGCAGCAGAAAAGTATTCGCAAGTTGAATCACTGCTTTGCTTCAGAATTGACAGTTGACAGCCCTCGACCAACTATTCCTAGTGACTTCACAGTCAAGTGCGATCCTGCATTGGTTTCGGCATGAACCCAATCATCAACTCGCCCGACACCATGTCTAGTATGCGATGCTTGGACTGCTTCCCATGTCTTGGTGGTTAACTGATCCGGGTAACACTGCCCGAGACTTAAAGACAGCATCATTCTCTAAACATCCCTTGGTCGCGACGAAAGCAGAACACCATGTCTCTTGTTGGCAGCACCCAGCGATGCTATCGCGTCGTCAACCTTGTAAACTGCATCGCTCTGATGCTGCTGGTGATATGCGTGGCAAACCCAATGGACGTGCAGAATGCTACAACAGTATCGGTATCCATAGCCAGCTCGGAGTCGCTATCATCGACTTCCAACGCGACAAACCAGTCATTGAACGTTGGCATGGGCTGCCCGGAGTTCCAGCTCGCGTTTTTGATAGTGCCACGCCAGGCAGTGCGTTACCATTTCGGTCGTTCACGTTGACAAAAGGAGCTGGGTATGCCTACGTGGCATTGAACCTCAGTAAGCTTTGGTTGCTGCGCGGGGCTTCGGTGCTGCTTCGAGCGGTAGAAGGTTTCGATACACCCGACCGCACGTTGAACTTGTCTGTGAATTATCCCAGCGGCCAGGCTTACAGCAACGTCAGCACGTCCCCCATTCTGTCAAAAGAGTTCCGCATTGAATTCTACCGCAACGAAGGTAGCCGCAACACGACCCAAGACGAAATCACCGCTGACACTTTCAACGTGACGGACACGGACACAAAATGCTACGGGTTCGTTGTGGACTCGTACGACTTCGAGCTCATTGACGATACCAACCCCATCGTTGCCACTGAGGAGTCTATCTGCGTCGCCGACAACACGAAAGAGGCAATCTGCTACTACGCTGACGACACCACACGATCAGCGTACTTGGCGTCTCGAGCTGTGGCTCGATTGCTGATCTCAAAAGGCCCGGTGTGTCTGCGGGTTGTACAGGCTGGCTGCTAGGAAACCAGGGGCACTTGATGACCAACTTCCACTGCGTGGCAACGGCAGCAGAAGCTCGTGGGGTGACCGTCGAATTCATGGCGGAAGCAAGTGCGTGCAAACCTAGTATCATGTGCACCAAGTGGGGCGCATGCCCTGAAACAAAATTACCACCACAAGCATCGAACTCGTGCATGCAGATGAAGCATTAGACTACGCACTACTCAAATTATCAGTAGACGAAGATCAAACTACAGAAACGACTCAAACCAAGCATACGAAACAATTCACTCAGTCCACAGTCACGCAGATATCGCAACTTGCACAGACTTACGGCTACCTGCGACTGAAGACGCGAGCTGGAGTTGTCGGTGAGCAGGTTTACATCCCTCAGCACCCGCTATACCAGGGCAAGCGCATCGCCATGGTGGATGCATATGCCAACAACGTATCGTTGCTCAGTCTGAGTGCCAGCTCGTGCGGGTCAACGGGATATTCATACAGTGGTGATACGCAGAGCGGATCGTCTGGATCACCAGTGCTCTCCTACTCAGACCACGGTGTCGTAGCACTGCATCACTGCGGACAGATGTGCGGAAACACGGGCATCCCGGCGATGAGCATTATTGCTAACTTGGTAAAGAACGGTATCGATGTGGCTGAGTTTGATGGTGTCGACGACGGAGTAAGTTCAACAGCCAATATGGAGCTCTTTCCAGCGTACACTCCACCTGATCCTGTGGATCCGTTGCCATTAATATCACGCCTGACCATGGACAGCGCCATTATCCTTGCGGCTGGCTACGTCAGCATTGACACAGTAGAATTCACGTTGACCAGCAACACGGAAGCCGCCTTTGACGTGCGCTCAGTTGAGATCGCAGACAATGACACCTTCTATGACTTGAACGGTGATTGCCGCGCCACGTATCTAGACTCGATGATCTATCTCTTCCCCAAGGGAGATACAACGCCTGTATTCATCATAGACGATGGCGAGCTAAATGATAGCGAAAACCCTGATGGTTCCATCAGCTACCGTGACCCGTTCAAGCGCACACCGCTTAAGAAGGGCAACTACACCTTAGTCATTGCACCAGCGGGTTCAAGTACAGAAGACGCACTCGCTCGCAAAACCAAGGCAGACTATGCCCCGGAACTCTACGCGTGCCGCACACGTGGTTCGTACGGGTCATATCGGCTTCAGATCTCCAGTACTGTTGGCACCAATCCGTTCGAATTCACGAGTCTGCCCCCTGTTGTTTTCATCAACGCAGCATCTTGTACCAAGACACCCAATGATATCTGCTCCACTTAAACTGTACAAGGTATCAATCGTGCTGTCCTTACCAACTGCTTGGAAAAAAGCAGCACCACCAGAGGAGAACATCAATAGATATCACAACGCTTTCGATATATTTTCCATTTCACATAGCAAATGACCTGCCGTGAAAGTCGACGCTGCTACCACCACGCCAATTTAAATCGCCAGGTCGAGGGCTTAGAGTCTGATAGAAATCATCGATCTGGTCACCAGATGCCAATTCTTCCTTGGCAATTGTCATTGTATCAGCTGCTCTTGCATTCGCAACACAGCGACCACAAAAACGTAGATCCCGGCGCAAGACTTCTCCTTGCGGCTTTACGAAGCTCAGACGGTACTTCACTCGGCAGGATGAACACACAAACTTGTAACACAACTTGCATCGGTCGCGGTCTGCCAGCTTGTTGTAAGTGTGCTCCAAACTTCCACTAGGGGTTACATGCACCGCTCGCTTCTGGCACGATGTGCAAATTTCAATTGTGCTAGCAGCAGATGAAGCAGAAGTTTCAGCCGTCGCTGGTCCCCTGGGCATAGTGCTTGGGCGCGTCGTGGCTGAACTAGAAGTTGTACTTGTCGCGTTAGACTCAGCGCTAGGTGAATGGACCCCGACGGCCGCCACTGCAATAGCGACAGCATTATTCATGACTCGTTGCCGACGAGCTTCACGCGCAGCTTTGGCGAGCCAAGCGAGTTTCTTGTGCTGGGCACACTCAGAGACTCCTGTCACCGAGATGATGGCGTCTGCTGTCGACTTGACCACGAGCGACCGCATGATGCTCCCACTTGGGTTTATAATGGCACGGACATAGACATCAACCAGTCCATCGCGTTCTTGGCGATACAATGCGCCCACGGACAAATTCGCGCGGACACGCCCGTCCAGTTCGGGTGTCTGTGGGAAGTGCACCGAATGCAACAAATGGTAGCCCACCCGCTCGCCTGTTGCAAGCTCCGCGAGCCCCGTGACCTCCAAATACACAAAATCTCGATTCTTCACAACGGGCCGCAAAACCTGCAGCTGAGCGTTCTCCATCCACTTGACCGTCAGCGAGTGATACGGATCACTCGTGGACGGTTCCACAAGCGTGGCCAGCACGGCTCCACCCGCCATATTGTCCCCGACATACGACGATTTGATCCGCATCGCTTCCACCGTCGAGTTCACCATTCCGTACATCGCGTCGTCCAGAGTCCCCGCAATGGTACCGACTGCAAGCAGCACCGGCAGATCTGCCAAGGACGCTGCAGCCGCAGCTGTAGCTTTTTCCGCCCTGGAATTGCCCTGACTTCGCCCTTGCAACTGGTGTCGGTACTCCCTCTCAAGCTCATCCTGTGTAGCTGCTCCACTTTTCGCCGTTCTTTTAGCGACTGCTCTGCGTAGACCCTCACTCCATCACGTTGCTTGGTGAGTTTCCATCGCCGCTCATCTAAACGCCGTTGGTCCTCCTGAAGATACTTTTCGTAGCTTTTCATGTGGTCCTCGACGAAAACTCGAGCGATTTCTCCCAGTCGAGTGGCGTCGTCTACCGACAATTGCAATGGTCCAAATGGACTGGGACCCCACGTTGGCATCTTGAAACCGTCGTTAACTGAATATCAGAGATGCTTGACACGTGGACACTTTGGAGTCTGTATAGCGATTTTGGATGGACTCCGTTCGAGTTGGAGCTTTTAATGCAGAGCTCGGGTGCTTGGACTGTGGACGTGGCGGAGCAGGACCGATGCAGCGAGCCGGTGTACCGGTATGTCTGTAGATTCTGTAAGTAACGCTGTCAGTATCGTGTTCAAAATCCATGTAAATGCCCGGGAATGAGTAAAATCCGTCAAATCAAGGACTTGATTTTTAGAAGGCTTACAAAGTGTAAGAGGTAAAAACCGATTAAATTTTAAGATATTGTATGCCCTCAACATGGCTACATTTTAGCCCTATAAGTACTGTATATTTTTCGGTACTGTCGGCCAGGATAATGATTGTTGCCATTTTCGCGAAGAACATACCAAAAGTAGTTGTTGAGCTCCGTGTGCTGTCACCGCATTTTGTGTTGCACTCTTTGAGTCGCAGCTTGTGGGTATGATGGTTCCTGTTCACAAATGTCTTCAATGGTGAGACCTTCGTGCAGCGTCAAAATTGCACACAGTGTTGCTTGAAAAGGGGTATCGTAGAAAGTAAATCGATTGAATAATTATTGTTATGCATCTGCCTTCCGATGAGCAGCTGATAAGAAATGTGTATGATGCTGAGAAGCTTCGCCCGCTTAGCTTGAGCAAATAGCTTCACCTGTCTTCGTGCACGCCGCCGGGTTGATGGCTACGACAGGGGGAGACTCGTGAATTCAAACGGGTTGTCACCAATGGTGCTGGAAATTTGAAGTTTGTAAGAGCCGTACGAGCCGCGAGTACGGCACGTGTAGAGTTCCGGCGGATAATCGGCCTTTGTCTTTCCGGCGAGAGCATCAGATTTGGATGCACCAGTAGGCGCGACGGCTAGGATGTAGTCGCCTTTCTTGAGGAAAGTGTGCTTGTACGGATCGCGGTAGCTGACCGAACTATCATCGTCACCACCAACATCCAACTGGCTGTCGTCAACAGTGAAGACGGGGGCTGTGTCACCCTTGGGGAAAAGGTAGATCATCGAGTCTAGATACGTGGCATGGCAGTCATCATTCAAGTCGTAGAAGGTGTCATTGTCTGCGATCTCGACAGAGCGCACGTCAAACACAACGTCGGTATCGCTCGTCAGCGTGAATGCTACCGAATCGATGCTGACGGATCCCGAGGCGAGAACGATGGCGCCATCAATCGTTAGACGAGTAGTGAGGGTAGAACATCAACCGGATCCGGTGGAGTATACGCCGGGAACCGGTTGGCATTTGCCGTGGAGCTTGAACCATCGTCGACACCATCAAACTCAGCCACATCAATCCCGTTTTTAGCCAAGTCCGCAATGATACTCGTCGCTGGGATACCTGTGTTTGCACACATTTCACCACAGTGGTGGAGCGCCACGACTCCGTGGTCGGTGTAGGAGAGCACAGGTGATCCGGACGATCCACTCTGTGTGTCGCCGCTATATGAATATCCAGTCGAGCCGCACGAGCTGGCGCTCAGACTGAGCAACGCCACGTTGTTGGTGTAGTCGTCTACCATTGCGATGCGCTTGCCTCTGTACAAGGGGTGTTGAGGAATGTATACCTGTTCACCTACGACACCTACACGCGTCTTCAGCCGAAGGTAGCCGTATGTCTGCGCGATCTCAGCTCCGTCCGCTGGCAACTTGAGTAGTGCGTAGTCAAGCTCTTCATCAGCGTGCACGAGCTCCATACTCACGGTAACGGTGTTGCCAGGACAAGCTCCCATGACGTACAAGTGACGCTGTCACTACACACACTAGCCTCTGCCATGAATTCGACAGTCGTGCTGCTCGCCTCCGCATCCGATGCCACGCAATGGTAGTTGGTCATCAGATGCCCCTGGTTGCCTAGTAACCATCCCGTGCAGCCTGCAGACGCGCCAAGGCCTTTTGGAATGAGTAGTCGAGCCACAGCTCGAGAAGCCAAGTACGCTGTACGAGTCGTAGTGTCAGCGTAGTAGCAAACTGCCTCCTTCGTATTGTCGGCAGCGCAAATAGACTCATCAGTGCCAACAATCGGATTCGTGTTGTCCATAAGAACGTAGTAGTACGAGTCCACGACAAAGCCAAAGCACTGCGTTTCGCTGTCCGTCACATTGAACGAGTCGGCAGTAAGCTCAAATTCAGCAGTGTCGGCACTACCGGCGTTGCGGTAGAACTCAAGGCGGAACTCCTTGGATAAAATAGGCGATGCAAGTACGTTATCATAAGCCCGTCCGCTCGGGTAATTCTCGGACAAATTCAGAGTGCGATCCGGTGTATCAAAACCTTCCACTGCTCGAAGCACCACAGAGGCACCGCGGGGCATCCAGAGCTTACTGAGGTGCAGCGCCACGTAAGCGTAGCCAGACCCTTTCGTCAGTGTGTAGGACCGGAACGGCAAGGCACTACCTGGTGTTGCGCTGTCGAACGCGAGCTGGAACGCCGGACAGCCCATACCAATGTTCACAGCACGAAGTCTAGACTCAGTTGTCGAATTTGAAGTCGCAGATATCGCACCCGAGCTGTCGACGAAAATTGACGTTGATGATCCATCGGTTGCCATCGTCGTGAAGTCACCGCTGCGCAAATTGCTGTCTTGCATGGCCGGCGAGTTTGCCGCATATGTTGCCATCAACAGCAGTACGACGCAGCCCGTAAGACCCAGGCTACGATAGCGTCGTTGGGTGGCGGCATCTGGAGTGTCCTCATCGTCAATTTGATGATGGTGCGTCGACACCATTACATCGTGCATTCTTCACTCGGAGAGGATGGAGAGTTGGTTGCTTGATGAAGGCGCGGGCGATTGGCAAGTGAGTGAATATCTGAGCACGAGTTTTCCGAGTCATGCACTGATCAACGGACGACCAAGGTTGAAGCGCTCAGTTCATGATCATTCGCTATGAATAGAGAGTGATAAGACGCTAAAGTTGAGGAATGAGGAATAACTCGCCTCCAAAGACGAGGATGTCGATGGAGCTAAACTATTCTCGAGCACTACCGTTGCCGTCGAGAGTTGAAGACGAGAGGCGTTCTGCTGCTGCATGTCCCGCAGTCAAACAAAAATGCTTCACGATTCATTGCTTTTCGCATGAATAGATCGCGTCTTATGTTGATGAATCTATCCAGGCATGCAGCTTTCGGCTTCGGATTGATTGATATCGCACGGAATTCGTTACTGCGGTGCACGCTTGAATCACCGGCAAGATTATGCTATATCCTCACAGAGCAATAACCCTTTTCAAGGATACGAAGATCCTATATTCGAAGAACCAGATAAGCATGCTCGCACAACAAGCTCTGTGACGCAGTTTGTCCATCCACCGCGAGCGCTTGCAAGGTGACAGTTTGGAAACCACAGGGCTCGCTTGCAAAGGTGTCTCTGATGTTGCAACGGGGTTTCAACCTCGTTGCCACTTTGACGGTGTCGAGGGGAGTGAAAAGCAAAGCAGACCCGAGCAGAATATAGCTCGCAGCAGATACAGTGCCGTGTTGGCGTATGTTCGTTGTTCAATGTTGCTGTCAGAATCACCGTTCACTTAACTTTCTTTGCCACGGGCCCCGAGTGTAGGTAGACATGGTGGCTGCTCATACCCATGTTCCAAACGCCTTCGCAGCTGTCACCACAATGAGCACTCTCGGCATGCAAGTGCTGCGGGGCAACCGAAGCCGAGACTCCAACCAAACGGTTTGCCAAGTCCAGAATACCGGCCCATATATTGCCGCTGCCAGTGGTTCTGAGCGGCTGCAGAAAGTCATCGATACCCTTGAGACGCTTTCAACTCTACCGCGGCCACCGAGCGCAGTTCGTGTCGCCAGGAGCTCATTTGGATACACTGCAGCAGTCAAAGACCACGCACGACCTGGTCGATGCCAAGTCGATCCGAAGGGAGTCTTCGCGGAAGGCGTATCGACACGAATCTGCGCGCTCGTAGGATTCATGTCGGTCCAGGTTGAAGTGAACAGTGTTCACTGAACACCGCCAAAGATCGGTTCACCGAAAAGCGTAACAAGCTGGTGGGTCACCAATGGTGACCATGGTGACACCATGTCCCAACACGAAAAAGCACGCAGTGCTTGGGATCCAAATGTCTTGTTGCACCCAGCAGGAACAACGCTTCGCCGGCGGTAGAAATGGCTGACGCGTACGGAGACCGGACACCAAACATGACTGATGCGTGATTCGCGCGGCCTGCGTGGATACAGTGCCACGATGACAGGACTCACCGATTCGGTGCACCAAATGGATAAGCTGGGTTGGCAACGCAGACGAACGCATCGTGTACACATCCTGGTATCAGCTCCGTATGAGTGAATCCGTCGCCGCTTCCTGTCGTCACTTCACATTTTCCACTGCACGGAGCTGATCCTCTTGTCATCATGGCCTTCGGTTCCGCTACCACAAGTCCATTTGGACCGATCCACTTGTCAAACACCGACTCCGTGTGGCTGCAAGAGCTCGTGCATCTGCTCGTCCACGAGCACGTGTTGAGCTACGAGCAGCATGTTCACCAAAACCAGCGTCGGCTGGATCCATCTCAATGGAAACTCAACATGAAGCGTGACAACCTCCAGGTATTCTGTCAGCAGTCTGTGCGCCAGCAGAGGAAGAACAGCAGTGCAGGTGAATGGGGACTGAGACGGAGACGATTTAAGGATACTGGAGACACGGAGGTAGGGGAAGCATTGGCACTGATGCCGACACTGCTGCTAGTCGGCACAATCAAGGGATCTTTAAACGACGTGATGTACGGCGTGCTCAATCCGACCGCGGACGCCATGCGCGTGAAGTCTTCCTACGTGGGGGACAAATTCGCGACCTGTGCGGTTCTGGCAACGCTTGACAAACCAACGCGGAGCGAACCGTTCCGCTCGCACACACTCAAGTGGTTCGAGGGTGACCACCCGTGCATCTTCCGGCCGATCGTCAAAAACCGCGACTTCGTCTTCATGGAAGCGACAGGTTTCACGCAGCTCAGCAATGGAGAAACAATAGGTTATCATGTGATGCATTCGGTGACGTTCCCGGGTGCACGGCAAGTGAATGGGAACATCCGAGCGCACATGGCAGTGTGTGCCTTCTATCGACAAGAGAGCAACGGCGTCGTGGAAGTGTTTACCAAGACGACAGCAAACCCAGGTGGACGCGTTGCACCTGCAATTGCTGTCAAGTATGGAGCGACTGCACTGTTGTCTGCACAGAACTTAGTGGACTGTGCACTCTCGAAGAAGCTGACATGGCTGACAGCTCGCCGAGAGCACTCAACGACTTCTACGAGTACCAGCAGCAGCTCCAGTTCCAGTAGTTGGAGAAACACACCTCAGTCGTCCCGGACTCGAGATGACGGAAGAGCTTGCGTGTGCTTTAACTGCGGCGAGAGCGCCTCCTCTCTGCTTAGCAGACGTGACGTGTGCTCGCTCTGTTCACGTCCGATGTGCTCCGCCTGCAAGGTGAAAAAGGAGCTGAGCTTTGTTTCCTGGGACGGAAGTTTGATAAAGCACAAGATGCGCTTTTGCGGCTCGTGCATCAACGATGTCGTTCGCTTGGACGCACGTGCCATTGCATGCGACGAGTTCGGTGCACCCGGGCCAGAAGCAACAAACTCAAGCCACCAGAGTCTCACAGCTCATCTTGAGGGCTTGACCGCGTCAGACCCGAACGTTGTGGTGCTTCGTCCAAGCGCGTTGAACTCCTGAAGAGTACTTGTAGCCACGAATCCGGATAATATTCACTGTTCATGAATCATGATACATGCATGATGCTGTCAACGACAGTGTCATGGCGATAAACGGTCGATTGACGTTGTCAGGTACACTTCCCGAGTAAAAGTCCGCACGATTCAGGATTGCCCACCGAGATTTGCTTGACGACTCAGCCCACGCTTGCTCGTCGAGCCCAGTTGCTTTCGCGTAAGAGCCCTTGCCAAACACTAAACTGAAAAACACCATCGTCGACAATTGATCGCGTCGCTGGATTCAAGTGGTCGGAGTGCTCGTTTCTAACTGCTCTGTAGTGAAGGCCAGTTGCTCACGATCTCCGAGGAAAAGTGCTACGCCCACTCGAAACAATGCGATCGCTGTCTTCCCGTCTGCGTTTGCAATGCAAACTTTGTATCCCAGGAATGCTCAATGAGCATTGCTCATTCCACCTTCACCCGTATTCCTCGGACTCAATGACGAGGACAAATAATGCTGGAAGTCCCTTCCTGCCCTTCACACTCTCGCACGACGATGCAGCTTATCTGAAGGAGCTCGTTCACGTCTTCGTGGGCCACCAGATACAAGGCTACGAGCATTATTTACTCCAGGATCAAGAACGTCTCGACAACCAACGTTGGAAGCTGGTCTTGCAGCGCGATCATATACGAGTGTTTTGTGAGCTGCAAAGTGAGACCGAACTGAGTACGCCCAAAGATGAAAGACAAGAGAGGCGTTCTGACACCGCCGACGCACCAGTGATGCTTGTGGTGGGCCAAATGGAGGGCTCTTTGGACGACGCTATGTACGGTTTGATGACTCCGACGGTGGCCTCGATGCGTCTCAAGTACTTTTACACGGGAGACCAACTTCCGAATGGTACCGTGCTGGATACAATCGAGATGCCTTCCGCTGCCAACCCTTTGCAATCCTTGTCGGTGAAGTGGGTCGAGGGCTACCAGCCTCCGTTAATCCGCTCCATCGTGAAGAACCGCGACTTCGTCTACATGGATGCGACAGGCTTTACAAAACTAAACGATGGCGAAGTGGTCGGGTATCATCTTCTTCATTCGGTGCACTTCCCGCAGACGCCTGTAGTTCGAGACAATATTCGTGCAACCCTATCGGTTTGCGAGCTGTATCGTCAACGAAACCACAGCGTGGTGGAAGTTTTTGCAAGAGCGTCGCTGAATCCAGGTGGCAGTATCCCTCGAGCGCTTGCAGTTAAATATTCCGCGGTGTCTCTCATTTCTGTGAGGAAAGCGATTCGTTGTGCTCATCTGAAGAAACTCTCGTGGCTGCTGCGGCTTCGCAACTCAGACCCCAATACTACGATTATTCGTGGAGAGCCCATGTGCATTGGCTGCGGCCAAAAACCTGGGATTTTGCTAATAGCATTGGGGCGTGCTCTCTTTGCCGGCGTGCGCTATGCTCGAACTGCAGACTGATTACAGAACTGGGCTTCGTTGGGCTGACGGGAGGTCTCACCCGGCGAAAGCTGTGGTTTTGCTCGTATTGTTTAGGCGAAGCAGCTCAAGCAAGTCCGCGTGTGGTCGCTTGTGCAGAATACACCGATTCAAGAGTTATGGTGCCCACTGCGTGGAGTAGCGGACCGACAAACACGAGTTCGCCATCGAGCTCCGACCGTAGTGACGACTGGGATTCGCTGGATGCTAAGAATTATCGCAACATCTTACCATAAAAATCTATCAGGTAGGCACTGTGTAGTCAACTAAAAATGCTTATCACTAACTTATTGCAGCCGAGACAGGAGTCGAATGAAGTAAATCTGACAATTTTATTAGTTTATACACTTGCCTCGCTCTGTGACTGAGTTGAAGCACTTAAATTCATTTACATTAACGCACGCTAAGCTACTAAGTTCTGCACTAAAGTGGATGCTCACATCAACCGGAGTCGGAGGAAGATGTGGCCGAGAAATCGCTCCTGAGCGGTGGTACACAGCCCGATTGTTGTGAGCTAAAACTTGGCCACGCGCGACCTGTAAAGCACTGACTCCGAGGGCTTCTTTAATGCACTTTGGGCAAAACGAGACCTTACGCTTCTCGTACTTCATATCGGGCTCCATGAATGTCAGCAGCTTGCGCACACGACACGAACGACATACGACGTTGAAGCAAAGTTTACATGAACCGCGAGTCGTGCTGAGTTTGCCGAGCCGATTACCACTTGTCGGGACCGAACAACTTACACACACATCTTCGGCGCGTTTTGTCCCCATCTGCTTCTTCTCGGCGTTGCGGTGCTGCATGATCCACGCCAGCTTCTTCATTTCACCGCAGTGCGCGTAATCGGTGCACGCGAAGAACATCGAGGCGATCGAATGAAGCAAAACAGACTTGATAACAACGCCGTTCGGGTCGCATGCCCCGGTAGCGTACATTTCCACCGATAGATCCTTGGTTTGGCGGTAGAAGGCGCACAAGTGGAAATTGCCGCGGGCCAGACTCGGCAGTTCGGGAGCTTGCGGCAGCGCGATCGAGTGCTGGATGTGATATCCGATCCGCTCGCCGTTGTCCATGTTCAAAATACCAGTGGCCTCCATGTAGACGAAATCGCGATTCTTGATTAAGCTTGTCGACCCCAGTGGCAGATCCAATTGCATCCACTTGAGCACCAACGACTGCAGCGGTTCTTCTGGTGTCGGCCGTGTGATGGTGTCCAGTACTGCAGCACTTTTGATGTCGTCGACGTAGGAAGCTTTGAGACGCATGAGCTCCAGTGTCGGACTGATGGCACCGAACATGACATCTTCCAGTTTGCCTACGATGGAACCTTCGCAAAGGACGATAGGCATATTCGACGTGTCGTCTTCTCCGTTAGCCTTAGCCTGTTGACGCTCACTCTTTGTGGCCTTGACTTCTCGCTCGGAATATAAACGGACGTCGTCCTTGGACTTGAAAAGCTTCCAGCGCTTCGTGTCCACCTCGTGCTTGCCACTCGCAAGGTACTTTTGTAGTTCGGCAGGTGTTCCTCGATGAAAGCCGGCACGAGTGCCTGGAGCTCGACCTTGTCGCTCACCGACAACTCCAAGTTCGGAAACAAGGTGTGGATGAAGCGGTCCTTGCCCATAGTTTCGACTAACTGTCTTGGACTGGTGGGGCTCTAACCGCAGATGTGGAAATGATGCTGGTTTTCTGCCGGTCTCACATCAGCATCGCCAATCCAATGCATACAGGAGTTGCAGTTCTGGACCGCGATTCGCGGTGTTCGAGTCTCGATTACACCAACAGATTGGAGATTGCTCAGAGCATCTAGACGGGGCGGGAAGGCACGCCTACCGTCGGAAGACGTAGGAAAAAGCAGGCCTGGAATTTCTCGCTCGATTAGAACGGATGAGTCCGAAAACTACTATATTCCAATACTAACAAACCAGCTGACGATCGTGTTGAGTGCAAGTGCATCGCTCCAGCTGATGGCGTGCGAGAACTTGGTGGTGAAAGACCATGCGGTCCTTTCTCCCGGATTGGCAAACCCACTTTCTGTGTCGGTCGCTCTCTCCAGCTCAAAGTCACCTGACCTCAAGGCAATGCTTTGAGATGTGACCATGTCAAGGACTCTGTGCTTACACCTCGACGAAATTTAGAAGATCGTAACTCGAGGACACGCTTGGATCTCGCTGGAAAGCACTTCGAAACGATACGACAGCTACGGTGTTTAACGTGTTCGTTTTGTTGAGGCCCTGCACGAAGCAATACAGCACCTGAAGGTGTAGTGGTTCTCCTTTTCGAATCAAGTGCTGCTTCACCAAGCTCGAATGAGGAGTTTATGGTGCCTTCAAAGATCGGTTTGCATGCACAAGTAGATAGAGTGTGTGCCGAGAGAGAGCTGTCCCATTTTCAAATATGATGACCCGTGCCAGGTGATGTTCCGCTCGTCAAATACGCAAACACCGTCCACGACACGACGGCCAGCCACGTTTAACTTTTCTTTGCTTGTTGACTGCACGCTACAGTAGCACAGGCTTGCGAGGCGAATTGCCATCAAGCAGAAGAAAACATACATGTAGAGTGCAAATTGGCAAAGCTGGTAATGTTGCTACCCCTGTACTCAATGCTGTCGTTGCTTAAGACAACAGGCTTCCCATGTCGAACCCGCCAGCTGTGTGACTGTCAAAATCGTTGCTGCTAACGAGATTCTCCTGACGCCTTCAACGACGTCCGCTTCAAGAAATTCATCACATTTTCGCCATGTAAATACATTGCAACATCATTGTTCAGCTGATGACTTACCAGCAAATGCACACACCTTAAGTATCCATCAAAAACATACTCTTTTATTTTCGCACACCATACAAACTTCCATACAAAACGCCATCTCTAGATACGCCGCATCATGACCAGCCTGCCCCCGCGCGTGTTCCTGGCCTTCGACGACTTCTCCCTGGCCGGCAAACGTGCGTTCCCCTCTAATGCACCTTCATAATCCATCTACCCCTTTAACGCCTTTATCTATCTATCTATCCCCCTAGACGTTTTCCCCTTCGCTAAAGTCGACGGCGAGCAGATTGCTGCCATTCCCCACTCTAAAGTCGACGCCTTCTTTTCGGCCGAATTGGCTGAATATGTCACCATAAGTCAACATTCGGACGGAAAAGTGGCTTTTGTAACGGTCCACTCGGCGTCACTTAAGTCTACACAGCGCTGGGAGCTCGCGGACGCCCTCGTGACGGCGCTCGACCAGGTGCAAGAGCTCGTCATTGTGGCGGCGCTGCATTTGCCGTACGCAAAAGATGGAGGCCTCAATGTGTTCCACTGGGCCTTAAATGCGGGTGTCGACTTAGTAGATTCGGCGGTTAAGTCAACACTTCCAGCCGCAGACCCGAAATGGGACGTGACGGACCCGTGGCTGGCTGCGTTGCTGCATCTACTCAAGGTGGAGAGGGCGCCTAGCACCCATTTGTTGCTGGCCAAGGGCTACAAGCCGGGACGAGATTTGTCGGGAACTTATGACGCAGTGGAGGCCTTAGCGAAGGCTCTGCAGGTTTTTTCCAAGGAGAAGGTGACGGTGGATTTCGACGAGATGCAGCGCCAACTGCCGCGAATTTTGGCCAAGGAGAAGGTCCGCAATGCAGAGCAGGATGACCACCTGACGCTGCTCTACCATTGAGTTTGAATTGGTGGTGACGACCAAGATAGAAGTTAAATTCGGGACAGCTGCAATGGAGTTTGGAACGCGTTGATACCTCATGGGAATGCAGTTGAAATTGATATTGATATTGATACGTCTACGGCCGAGATCTCGATCGGGTGAGGTGAGGTGGCAGGAATAGTTAGTTAGACGTCGCCGGTTGCGGCGGTCCCGTTGCTCGTGGGAACAGCAGATCCACCAGGACTAAACACGACACCGCGCTGCTTGTCGTGAAGTGGTGTGGGCGAATCACGAGACATCCCTCGAGCCTCTTGTACGAGGTGGAAGCGGTGGCGCAAAAACGCCATCTCCAGCTCGCCACGCAGCATCTCGGCCGGATAATCGTCGTGGACTGTGGCCCACGTGCCTACCAGAGCCATGAAGATGCGCGAGTCGAGAAAATCGGGCACCACCACGTTCCGCATGTGATCGTAGCATTCATTTTCCACCTCGTCGAACGTTGTTCGGCAGGCCACATCTAGCTGCATCTCCACACGTTTACGCAGTGCGGGTGCAAGCGGAATAGGAGATCGTGGATTACACGGGTTCAGGTACTTGTCGTAGATCTTCTTGGCCGAACGCAACACGATCTGGTAACTCGGCAGTCGTCGGTAGTGCTCGATCTCTTCCCAGAGCATGAGATTTTCTGAGCAGTGTTGAAAGTCGAGGAACTTCCGGAAGGCATGCATGCATCCAGGGTAGGTCAGGAAGACATCCAGGTGGCATAACTCAAGCTTGCCAACTTTTGCTGCTTGATCCACACCAGCGAGGTGAGGGTCTGCAGGTGTCGCCTTGGTATCACGGCGCAAGTCCTTATAATAAGCGGACTTGACGAAGCGTGGGAGCGAGTCTTGAAGCATGCCGTGGCGTACACGGTTTGCAATTTTCTTGAACATGTCCACGCTCGGGTTCGCGAGTCGCATATAAATCTCGTCCCGCATGGTTGTGCTCATGTCTACTTGCAACCTTGCGCTGGGCATCATATACTTGCGGTAGATTTTCTTGGCAGAATGTTGAAGGAACTCGATGCCTGGTAGCAGCTTAAAGTCTTCCACTTCTTCGCAGAATGCAAGTAGCGAATCCACACCTCGGCGGGTCATGAAAAGCTTGAAGTATTTCTTAGCGAACGGGTCGCTAAGTAACATGCTGAGTTGCTGTTGCGGCGTGAGCTTTTGGTCATCCTCGAACTTTTTGATCGACTTCCGGCGGGATGCTCCTCGAACCAAGTCAGGAAAATTGAGTGGAATAAGCCTTTCGACTGGATAGTGCATGGCTGCATCAATAAGCTGAATTTCTGCTAAGGAATCGAGCTTGAGATGAAGAGCTTCGGTCTGTTCAAACCGATTAACACGTCGCTGAATCTGCTTGACGTCGGGCTTAATCTCTTTCGAGTGATCTAGGTAATCTTTCGAGCGGCAGAAGCCTGGCCACATCTCGTCGCTGATGCGATTGAAGACATTCAATTGTACTTCGTAGAACAGCTTGGGCACAAGGGCTCCCTTGTTGTCCACAACCTCTTGGATCTCGCGGAGAGCGCCAT
Source organism: Phytophthora constricta (assembly GCA_011947335.1). NCBI lineage: Eukaryota > Oomycota > Peronosporomycetes > Peronosporales > Peronosporaceae > Phytophthora > Phytophthora constricta. The sequence continues at coordinate 61,765 of JAAVTI010000036.1, forward strand.
TTTCTCCCAAATCCGTGATAAAGTTTTTCGAGGTTGGCGTGCAGTATCGATCGTAGATTTTTCGCGTCTTGTTGACAACAAATGACAAGTTCGGCAGACGCTTGCAGTCTTCAACCTCCAGATAAAAGAGCAGATTTTCCAGTGCTAGCGCTTCCATGCAGAAAGTCTTGAGAAAGCGTAGCTTTGCCGGGTGCGCTAAAATACCCAACAGGGAGAAGTCCTCAGCCTCCTCTGTGCCTTCAGTAATGTTAGCAGCTACGGTCCCCGTTGCCGAGGCAGCTTCAAGCAGTGTTGGGCCACTACTCGACACTGGACCAATTGAACTTCCGCTGGGGAAAGCTGGAGCGCAGAAGTCCTGCATCTTCTTGAACAATTTACTGTCGCGGAAGCGCGGGTACACAGACTTCTCCAACGCGACGTAGCAGACCTGCTGTGCCGCAGCGTAAATACCTGCCGAGATATTGTCTCCTTCGAGAGATTTCTCAATATCCACTAACATCTGCCTCGTTACGCACACGGGCGATGGTGCCTCCGGAGAGAGGAATTTGTCGTAAATCTTACGCAGTCGACGGTGCGTGTACGAGTGAGATGGCAAATGTTGAAGCTCATCAATCTCGACCCAGAATCGCAACATGTCGACACCGTTATGTATGTTGTTCACCTCTGCGTACTTGAGGATCATCTTGAGCGTGGTCGGATCAGTCAGCACGTCTGTAGTAAACACGGGCGTAAGGTTCTGCACTAGATCGAGCGCAAGTCGAGAGGTGCCGACGGCACGACCGAAACCTTTCTCACCGGTAACAGGAAGGATCCCCGCGCTAGAGGTCCTTTCGTCCGTGACAACTTCACCGTCATGATGATCATCATGAAAATCTGCGTGGGGAGGTCCAAGAGAAGCGTCGAAAGAAACCTCATCGCTTGATGATGCCTTGGGTGACATTGTGCGACTGGCCTCGATGGACTGCTCTTTGTTTTCGGTGACCGCAGATGCTATCATTGCTGCCTCCAGAATTGAGCTTGATCGAGCGTTTTGGCTCGCTGCGGCTAGCTGCAACAGTTTACAATGAACACGTGGGGCTATAAGCTTCAAGACTCCAAAGCAACGAAGCAGACCCAAGCGAGGACATCTGAAATACCTCATGGTGCGACTCGTCAGCATGCTTTGCTTCCGACCCCAGTGAATCACTCATAGCGTGCACTTCTGTCATTTGAGGTGTTGAATCAACCTCCGCATTGACAGTTGACTTGACAACATATTGTGCTCCTGACCCAAGTCGGTGAGCGACAATGTCGCGGAGGCTGCAGAAGATCTGCTCCTTAGATTCACCAGCAGCCAAGCGACGATCGTACTCGCTTTTTGTCTGGAGGAAGCAAACAGCACATCAATACGACGTCAGAGACAAATTCATCCACATGCAACTAAAAGTCAAGGAACCGTTTTAAAGACCCACCTCTTTAACGATTTCAGACGCATCCGTGCCGAGCGGACCGTCCACGGACGCTGCAGCTCCCATTTCAGCTAACTGGTCCTGATGGGACGCCGATCGCTTTTACTCTCCAACTCTTTCCAATTCACCGATTCCTGTTACCTGGTGTGCTTGTCTTGAGGTCCCTTGCTGGCAATTGTGCTCGGTTGGGTCAGACCGCGAAGACAGGGCTGACCCACTTGAGACGCAGATGGCTCTGAGCTAATTACGGCGGACAAGAGTGCAAGACGGATGGCAGCAGGACGAGGGAGAGCTATAGATAGGAGCGCTGCACGAAGCAGGAAGCGTGGCCAGTGCATTGGCGCTATTAATGGCGAAAACCAGCTCCTTGATTTTCCTGGCTGCAATGTGTGCGTTTGAGTCCATGTGCTTTAACTTGGTTGATTGCAAGCTCTCTTGGTGCTCGACAGGGTGAGATGGCACCAATAACACGAAAGTGCTTGTCCTCGATGCTGTCTCTTTCTATCAGTAGTTTTGCGACACAAGTGGCAGTGACTTGGCTTTGCTCAGTACAAACTTGCATTCTCTCGCTGAAGATGTTCAGCTTTGAGCACTCACAAATGGGTGACGGTCTGTGCTGCTAGAACGAGCTATGAACGAGCTATGATAAATCTGGCAGCGCAATCTTGCCAGCTAGATCGACCTCCGAGCAGTTTCGGATGACCGATGTCGAGGCGAGATTCAGCATTTGAACCTGCAAAGGCCATTTGACCTAGCATTGCAGGACTTCCAGAATGGTGTTCAGTACCCCGACAGGCAAATATGCCTTTCGAAGGTCAAGTTGCGTGCCGAACTTGGCGGTGTACCCACATGCACCACGAGCTCAGTAGTCGACTCTGGGCAGAACGTGCTGCCCTCATTGACGACGCCCTGCCGTTTCGCTATATCGCCTGCGGATGGCTCCACAACGGGGATGATACGACATGTCGCGGGCTGAAAACCAACTTTTCGCTGGCAACATCGCCCGATCCATGCTGTGCTGCAACGGGCGGATGTACGTCGCGTTCAACGCAGGATCGATACTGCAGCAACCGGTTGAAGCCCACAACAAGGTGAAGGTGCTGACATGCCCACCGTGTTGCCCACTATAATATATAGTATATTATATACACTGGGCAACACGATTATCATGTTCATCGCAAACTAGAATCCAGTTGCTGCCGTAGTGACAGACAGCAGCAGCGATGGCTCGAAAGCATGGATTCTTAGAGATATCACTTTCACTATGCATCCACAGGAAATCTCGATATTATCGATGCTCTGCCTGGACCCAGCAAGGCGCACTTGCCAGCAGTAGACACTACAATGACCAGGTGATGTAAATGAAGCTGACATTGATACTAGTAATGACGATGAGCCTGCAGTCCTGCTTTAACCGCCATCGTGAAGTATCCCTCCACCTCTTAAGTCCTAGCGTAGAGGGAACACGAAAGCAAGCAGAACATGGTGCAGCATACGTGACACAGGTATTACATGTAGGGAGACTCCTTAGCAGAGGCGGTGATAGTTAGCGTCCCTGCCGCAGAACTCCCCGTGGCGTGGCGACCAAGCTTGTCAAATCTTATATTCCTGGAATTACCCCTTCGACCCGACGATTCCATTTTACTTGGTATCAACATTGGACCAGATGTTGGAAATAAACTAATCTTAATACTCTCCCTATTTATTATCCCTCTCAAATCCGATTATGAGCAAAAGCTCTCAACTTTAGCCATAACTGAACTTTCAAATCCTCCACAATCTAATCCACTTTTAAGAAACTCACATAGCCGGTCCAACCGAAACTGCAACACACTACCGAATACCTTCGGTTCAGCTCTTTTTCTTTCTAACCATCGCATGCGGCCTGCACTCACATAATCGGCCGCAGGTCAGTCATTCGATTCGGACCATTTGGCATTCGCAGCCACGGAAGACGCGACGCTCGCCCCATCAAGTGCCCCAACATCCCCATTAACCCGCTTAGACACCAGCGTCTAACGTGCATATCTCTTCTTAAAACCATCGTCCGCCGTCGCGTAAGTGCCGTCCACTGATTACGCGCACCCTCGTCCGCTCGTCGTCCACTGGCGCCCAAGCACCATGATGTACTCGCCGGAGCTCTCGCAGGCGCTGGCCAACCGCCACCGCCGTCGAGTCAGCGTCAACGCTCGGAAGAGGTCTCTGACCGACCATGGCGTAAGCAGCGGCGCCAGCGGCAGCGGACGCAGCTTGCTGGCGTCCACTAGCGGATCCGCTCGGCTGAGTCTCTCGGGTCGCAAGAGCGGGGGCTTCGACGCCAATGGCAACGAACTGGAGACGCCCGTGCCCTTTGCCGTGACCTACTTGGAGCAGGTGGTGCTGGAGATGTCTGTGACCAAAAGCACGCGGACGTGCGGTACGTCCTGACGGTCCGCCACAACGAGCTCAATGAGGCCTGGCGCCATGCGCGCAGCTTCGATGAGTACCGAAAGCTCCAGCAGCGACTGATCAAGAAGCTGCATCACGGACACTTTTGCAATGCCGACTGCCCGTGGCTCTACGGCTTCCTCAAGAGCTACTTCCCGAAAAAGCTCGTTTTCACCTTCTCGAGCGCCAAGGTGGTCGAGTCCAGGAAACAGACGCTCGAGCGGTTCTTCGCCGCGCTCTTGGGCTTTTGATGGACAGGAAGAACCACTGCTGCTCGGTGGTGACAACCGGATTCGCCGACGAACTTATCGAGTTCATTTACGGCGATGCGCTGCAGCAGTACGGACTGGCAAACCCGACGAAGAGCGTGCCGGCATCGGCGGCTGGGCTCATGGGGGCAGGAAGAGTGAGGGATATGAATCCAGGTGGGACGACCCACCCACGCCCGAGAAACTCCAGCAACTACAGGAAAACTGCTGCAGCGAGATTCCGTGACAAATAGCTCGTTTACGGGCTCGCTGCCGGAGGAAGACGCTGTGAATGACCCGAACTGCGGGGATTGCGGTATCTGTAGTTCAAGTCTATGCGGCGCGGCGTACGGCAGTTCGACGTCGACGTCCAGTCTTACGATTTCGCTGTCGGAGGATGATAGCAGCGGCTCGGGAAGCTCGCGAACGAACTCGGGGGCTGGAGTTCCGCTCTCTCAAAGCAACAGCGGTAACACCAACACGAGCAATAACAGCGGTGTCTTCAATCCGCCGTGGTTGGGAACGATCCAGAACACGGGCAGCATGGGCAGTGCCAACAGCTTTGGGAGTAGCAGACGAAGCAACAGCAGCGCGAGTCGGCGACGTGCTGCAACGTACTACTTGACGACGCTAAGTTGTGGCCACCAATTCCACGACGAGTGCATCGTCCCAAAGCTGAACGAGTCTCTAAAATGCCCCACCTGCGGGCGTGTCCAGACTAACGACTAAGCTGCTACGTCGTCCAACAAGCCAGCTACTTCAGAGTATGAACCACAAGTGTAAAAGCCTCTTCACAGTAGAGATACGTGATTCGGGACAACGGGTGACAGAAGGCGAAGAGCATGTCCATAGCCGTATATTATGCCCCGTTATCAATGCGTATTTGCCTCCATTTACAATCCATCCCTGAGTGCTGGTGCATGTGCGTCGCTGGATGTGGTGTCAGTCTCACTTTCTGCGATGTAAATACCAGGTTGCGTCTCCCCAGGCCTCCTGCGTGACCGTGAGCTGCCGCAGCACTTCGAAGTTGTGCGTGTCAGGGATTTTGTGCGTGGCCGTGATCACAATGGCACCGGACTTGCAGCACTGGGCAAGCTTCCGAGCCAGAGCGTACATCAAACGTTCGCCAAAGCACGTTGAGTTCATGAATACGAGATCAGCATTTGCAGGCCAGTCAATAACCAGTACATTCCCTAACGTGAACGATATACGTGTGCGCTTCTTCTGCATGGAGAGCGCAAAGTTAGGCTTGATCAGCTTCTCCCAACGCTGCAGCACATCTTGAGAAATGGCGTGAAGTCCTTCCAGCACTTCGATACCATAACAAGCATCGAAATCGTGTAGCAGCGCTGCTGCAAACACAGCTTTGCCACTCCCCGACCCAATGTCTAGGAAGACGCCTCCAGGCTTTGTGAGTACGTGGTGCCAGCGCTTCAGTACATCCAGCACCACTTTGAACGGAACAAAGGCGATTTCACCGTACACAAAAGACATTGAGACGTATTCACGTTCACGGCGTTCTTCACGAGATGCTCGTTTGGCGACTTGCAGTGGGTGCTCTTGGTAAAGTATCTCGAATGCTTGAGTCATCACAGTCATGGTCTCTTCAGACAGCGCAGATATGACAACGGTTTGTTGAGTATTTGACGGACTCGACGGTCTCGAGGATTCGTCCTCGCTTTCAGACTCGTTAGTGTCTTTTTCGTCGACATGACTCTCCGGCATTGATTGCTTCACGTCGTGCTTGCCGACAGTGCTCATCAGTTCACGAGAATCATCACCAGCATTTTCATCACTCGACACTGCTCGTGAGTCCATGGTGGAAAAGATCGTGTCTGCGACGCTTGACTTGTCGATTTAGAATTGTCCGACCGCTTTTGATGTGAAAACTAACATCTTCACCTTGAAAAGCATCATTCGTCTCGATGAGCTTGGGTCGTTTCACGAGCGATACTCGTCTTTTATTTTTACGAGGTGTTGGGACTCGACGACACCATGAGGGTGGTGGTTTTCACAGCGGTTCATCTCTCTCTCGATTAAATTGAATGCAGCGTAGCGTCTTGCTGGAAAGTCTTGTCACGCGAATGGAGAGTCGAGGCTCGCTTCGTCAACTGCATCAACATCTGGGTGACCTCAGTCTTGCAGGTCACACCTTAGCGTCGAAAGCAAGAACCAGTAGCGGCAAAGGTATTCGATCAGGTTGGCATCTCCCGGATAAGCGTGTGCCTCCACCACTGCCATCACTACCACCATGGACAGGTATTTCAGGTCAGCCGATGGTTGATGGGGGTGATAGTCGGGAAGAAAATGCAGGCGGTCTGCAAAAATCGTTACCGAGCCTGCCTGCTGAAGGGTGGAAGAAGCCTCGACCGTATTTCATGGCGTTGAAGCAACTACCAACCAAGACGCTCGATGCTGATGAACACCAGCAGTACCAAGAAAATGATGATCTTGTTCAGACACCACCACAACAAGTGCTTGAAAACCAAGAAGCAGAGTACGAAGAAGCGTCGTCGTCCTACCATAAGCCAAGCCAATCCATTGACATGAAGGCGTCTCCTAGTCGATGCACTCTCAACAATGACAAGAAAGCAGCATTGCAACAAGAAGACGACGAACCGAGTAGTAGTGGCAGCAACAGCGAGACAAATCAACAAGAGGATACATATCCTCAGCACCGATCGCCAATTCGTGGCCAGTTTTTCCGCCCATGGAAGAAAACCTCACCACGGCAGGATAGTCACGACGAAGACAGCGTCAGTAGTGGAGATTGGTCACCACCACCATCGAACAAGTGGAAAGAGCGCGCGATAATGGACCCGTTTGCTAAGCGACGTGCACGAGTCAAGAGTGTTCAACCTTCATCTAGAGCACAGTCGCCACGAAGAGATTTTCAAGCTCATGCTGCAGGGTCCCCGCGTCTAAAAACACCAGAACACCCTCCATTAAATCCTTTACGACTATCCTCAGCCGATAAAAGGCTAACTGCTGCATTACATCGCCCCACAACGCCGTTATCTGCTCCAAGTTCGCCACCACGTCTACCTTCCCAATCTGCTCGAAGTAGATTATCTCGAGACGTATCACGTGAAAGTTTGAATTGCGCAGAAGAGCAATGTCCTGAACCAACAAAAGGTATTGAACATCCCGTAAAGCTTGCCGCACTTCGTCGCGTCAAGGCATTCAAACCAGCAAAAGGCGTGAAAAACGAACCAAAGAGATCGACTTTAAAAGCGCTAAACGAGATACAACGAAAGCGCGAGGCTCGTCGAGCCTTACAAGTGGAAGAAAAGCGGCGCGTCCAAAAGGAATTACGCGAGCATGGCGACGATGCAGGCTACAAATTCAGGCGATTAATTCAACAATACCGCGATACACTTTCACCAAGCCAGCAACAACAACAACAACTACAACAACTGCCTCCAATTTCGCTAAGCTTGTCGATACGACCACCACCGACTCCAATGCAACTCGTGGCAGCGGCAGACACCCCAAAGTTGTCAGTCTTCATCCGTAAACGACCATTAGCCAAGACAGAGCTGAAAGCTAAGGGCTACGATGTCATCTCCTGTTTATTCTGCTCAGAAGAACTGAGTTCTAAGAGCGACAACACACTACGCCGAGAGCTCGTGTGTCACGAGCCAAAATTCCGTGTAGATTGCTCCGAAACGCTAGAGAACCATCATTTCCACTTTGATGGAGTCTTCGACGAGTGGCAGGAGAACGCCAAGGTTTATGAGACCACCGTGGGGCCAATGGTGCCATATCTAGTCACCGAAGCAACAGCTTCTAGCGATACCACCAGTCTTACGGTGTTTGCATACGGTCAGACTGGGTCAGGGAAGACGTACACCATGAAATCTATCTATCGACAGGCAGCAGTTGATCTGTTTCAACAACTTGATGAAGCTAAGCAGTGTCGCCGATCTCACGTTACCGTGGGGGTAAGCTTCTACGAGATCTACATGAACAGCGTGAATGACTTGCTAAATGGCCGAGCACGTGTACAGCTGATGGAGGATGGCGATGGTGCCGTACAATTACCTGGACTGAAAGAACTTCCTGCTGGCAACGCCGATGGACTATTGGAACTGGTTCAACGGGGAGAGCAAGCTCGTGCAACAAGTGCCAACGCAGTCCACGATGATTCATCCCGTTCTCACGCATTACTTCGAGTTACTTTGTATGCTGAGGGTAATAATGGTGGGTCAGCGTTGGCAAGGCTCTCCATGGTTGATCTTGCTGGTAGCGAACGCGCGAGCGATACTCAGAGCGACAAAAGAGCACTCGGATGGAAGGAGCGGAAATCAACAAAAGCTTGCTCGCGCTCAAGGAATGCATCCGTGCGTTGGACCGTGGGGCTACGCACATTCCGTTCCGACAAAGCAAGCTCACTCAGCTGCTACGGGATAGCTTTCTTTCGCAAAACTCGAAAACGATTATGATCGCCACGATCTCACCATGTTCTGAGAGCTGCAATCACACACTCAACACATTGAGGTATGCCGATCGACTCAAGGAGATAGGCTCAGCCAGTTGAACGACATGTTATCGTACCAGCTCATGTTCGTCTTCATTAAACATAAAACTTTGTTATCGTGAAAGTGTTCATCTTGCAGTCCCGCAAAAATAGACGTTTAGCATTTCTGACCCGAGGAATTCTTCACGTGCTTATCGTTGTTGTCCAGCTGAATGATGAGGCCTCACATGTGGCACGATGACCTCAGCATCGGATAAAGCAGCGGTGACAAGCCGGCGTGAAGTTGCTAAAACAACAGGTCGAGGAGCACGGTTGACTTCACTTCCATCCATTCCACTGCAATGTTTGACTCCCATCGAAGGCAGATTGTCAACGGTGAGTTTGATCACTTTTGCTGAGCTGCCAAGTTAAATGATATCGCACTGAACGACTACGTGCTTTCATGAATGAGTTAGGATGCCGAATTGTCGGCTCGAAATGTGACCCATCGGCCACGTGAGGTGTTCGAGGACATTGTGAACAAGACTACTTTGATCCTCAAGAAGACCCAGTCTGCCCAAATCAGCTACAGTTCACTTGCTAGCTTGAGTGCACCGTCTCCGTCAGGGTCTCAAATGCGTGGTGGAGTCTCAACATCTAGTGGGCAGCGCTCTGTCTCAACACAATTCATCCGAGGCTACGCGTTGCATCGACTGCAAGAATATGACCAGGCAGCTGAAGATTTCTTGGCATGTGCACGCAGTGACGTCGATCGAGTAGCTCCCGCGCTTTACAATCGTGGTTGTGCATTGTACAAGTTGGGTAAGCATGATGAGGCCGTGCACGACTTGTCCAAGGCAATTAAGTTGGACCCGCGCAATCCGCTCTTCATTGAGAGTCGAGCTCGTGTGCTCAAGGAAATGGGCAAGTTCGAGGAAGCTATCCGAGACTACACGTGGCTGGACACGCTGAGGCACCTCCCGACGGCAGCATTAAATTTTTAACCAACGACTTGAACCAACCGGTGCTGTTTGAGACTCCTTGCAGTCCTGTCCAGCAGTCCGGACTACAAGGTTTGAATTCCGTGGCAACCTCGTCTGTAGCATCTTTGGCGTACGAGGCCAAGGAGAGTGAAGCCAAAGCTTGGCTTGAGCAATTCCTCAAACAAGACCCAGGTAGAACACGCAGCAGTGCAGATGTGACCGAGGCAGCCCAAAAGCACGTTGTTGGAGCTTTTTCCGCGGGATGCGTATCACAACGATCGAGCGGTGTCTTCGCGAAGCAACGTATTGTCGGTTTGAAAGCGATCAACTGGTGGTCGAACAGGGTAAATCCTCGTCGAGTTTCCACGTCGTACTGGATGCTGTGGCACCGCTTGTCAAGACGGTGACTTTCCAGGGATCGAGCTCGCGCGAGCTCAGCACGTTGTACCAAGGCGACACCATCGGCTTGGAACCTTTCACTGCTACTAACGTCGATGGTCGACTTGCGACTTTGCGCCATCGAGCCCAAAAGCAGTTTGTGCTTCGATCTCGAGTCGGCTTGACAAATACGAGCCTTGCATCAACCCGAACACTTAATGGATTTAAGTCTGGCAGCTTCAACGTCATTGGTTCTGTATCCCAAGCAGCCCGAGCAGCCCGAAGCGCACTACATCCGAACGAGTTGGGAACATTCTCGTGTTTAGGCGAGGTAAGCTGCATGATCCTGGACATGGACATCTATTTGACTATCATGCGAGAACATGAAGAGCGGGTGTTGGAAGAACGGCTACAATTTCTGCGTCGATGTCACGCCTTTGAGACGTGCACCGACGATGTACTTGCAGCATTGGCCGCTCTCTCTGGTTCGAAATTGGTTAATCCGAACAAAGACGCTTTAAAAGCTGGGGATGTTGTCAAACAACTTTTCGTCATCAAGAAAGGGGTTTGTCACGTGCTCAAGACAATCACCATACCAAAGTCGTCAAACCGGTCTTCAGCCCTTAACGGCAGCAAGTCTGAGGATTCACTCACCTCTCGATCCACTAATGGTTCCTGGGTACTTGACAATGGTTGGATGCTCACCAACCCACGTCTCGTAAGCAACGCACAGGCATTAGCTGCTCAAAAGTTGCACCGTACGGAGGACGTGACGACTGCCGTCCTTGCAAGTGGCCAACTTTTTGGTGAGTTGAGCGTCTTGCAACCAGGTCAACACTCCCCGTCACTGTGCGAACTCAGACGTTAGTCGAGTTGCTGGTGTTTAAAGAGGAAGAGCTAAGTCAACTCCGTGTCCAGTACATGAGCGGCACTATGAACGCACTGCAGGAGTCGCTACTTTTCCACAACCCACCGCAACAAAAGTTGACCCAACTTCGACGTGATCTCTCGTCATGGAGCCGCGAGAAACGAGATGTACTCGAAGAGCTCTTCCCTCCAGGGTCACCGGTTGCTAAGTCACCACCGAAGAAAAGTCCTGGTCGACAAAGTCGCACTTTGCCCTTAAAGACAGTCAAGACCAGAGAAGTGTCGTCTTTAAAAAGTTTAAACTAATGTGATGACTATGGTGGCTTTCTCTCAGTAAGTCAAGTTGTCAACATGAGAGTTCAGGTCTCAAAGATTAAATATCAGTTGATCATTGAGAAAGCTTTGGTATCTGCACTCTTCTTGTTTTCTATGACGAAGTTGCTAAGTCCATGTACTGGAGTGTGGTTCCCGTCAACAAGAAAATTGTCCACAGTATCGGCCTGAGCACCACGCCCCAGAGAGGGCGAGATGACCCCCAGGCCTAATTGACGGATCTCAAACTTTAAAAATAATCATTGGGAACCCGGAAAATCAACAGCTTTTCTGAACTGCTGTGCTTCTGCGACGCCCAAAACGAAACTGAGGCAACTTTCGCAACGGTCTCACTTTCTGGCCTGCAATTTGGGTGGCTGCAGGCTGTCTGGGTATGATTGCTGCATCACATGTGGTCCACCCTATCTAACGTCTGGAACGACTAAGATATGCATTTGGATGAGTTCTCTATCCGATTCTGGACCTGCGGAACCAAGTTTAAATTTTGCCTTTGCGATACAAAGTTTAGCACTAACGTTGTCTACGTTTACGTGATCGGGATCCCGAATTTAGAGACGGCTCACAGCCGCAGAGTTTGTGGCATTTGCACGCAGCCCCACGCCCCGCAGCATCATGAGCCTGATCTCGACCATCGCCAAGGGCCTCAAGGCGCAGGGCCGGCGCTCCATGAGCACCGTCCGCTACTCGGAGTTCGGCCACCCCTCACCGTGCTCACGTACGTAATCACCTCTTTCTCTAACCGCCCTGTCGCTTTAGACACATTTTCACTTAACCAACCACCACAGGACGGAAGCCGACGATAAGGAGGCCCCACCCGCCAAGGGCCAAGTGGCGCTTAAGTTCCTGGCGGCCCCCATCAACGTGGCCGACCTGTCGCAGATCCAGGGCGCTTACGCGATCAAACCCGCATTCCCCGCTGTGGCCGGCAACGAAGGCGTGGCTGTCGTCACCGCCGTGGGCGCAGGCGTCACCAACGTCAAAATCAATGATCGCGTCATCCCCACGCAGGCGGGCTTCGGTACGTGCCCACTTTTACCCAAAGAAAATAGAGCCCTCAATGACTCTTACCCAAAACTGGGCACACAGGTACCTGGCGCAACAAGGCGCTGGCCTCCGCCGCGGACGTCATGAAGGTCTCGGACAAGATCAAGCTTGAAGACGCTGCCACACTGGCCGTGAACCCAGCCACAGCCTTCCGCCTGCTCGAGGACTTCGCGACGCTCAGCAAGGGTGACGTAATCATCCAAAACGGTGCCAATAGCGCCGTGGGCCAGGCGGTCATTCAGTTGGCGGCTCTACGTGGCCTGCGGACTGTCAACGTCATCCGTGATGACGGAGATTACGACACGACCGTGGAGCACCTCAAAAGTCTTGGCGCTACCATCGTGTGCACGACGGACTATGTCGGTTCGGCTAAGTTCAAGGAGCTGCTGTCGGACCTGCCGGCCCCCAAGCTCGCGCTCAACTGCGTGGGCGGCCACACGAGTCTGGAAATGGCCAAAGTGCTGGCCAAAAGGGCGTGCACGTGACCTACGGCGGCATGGGCAAGGAGCCTGTGGCTGTGGGGACTGGCTCGCTCATCTTCCACGACATCACGCTCAAGGGCTTCTGGCTCAGCCAGTGGGTCAAGGACTCGACGGCTGAAGAGCGCTCGGCTATGCTGGATGAACTGGCTGGCCTTGTGGAGGCGGGCAAGCTCCACACGTGGATACAGACATACAAGTTCGAGGACTTTGACGACGCTCTGCACGCCGCTGTGAACCGCACCACGAAGCGCAAGATCGTGCTGCTCATGGAGTAAGTGGCTGCAGTGCAGAGAGTGACGATGTGAGTGCATCAAGAGAAGAAAAGTCCAAGCAATGGCCAGTGGGAACGGAGAAACAAACCAACACGCTGAAAGCCACCCCGAGTTCAATTTGAAGCAATATGCACTGATGCAAAACTACTATTACCTTCATATCGCTGCGCTCACCTTGGCGCATTCACAAACTTACCGCACTTATGATACTCCATTGCTGGGTCAGGCTCGCTTCTATCGCTAACAACCTACGCGAAAAGGGCGTGCAATGCCGCTTGCTGCGGAGCAGGAAGACTAGCCCACGCCTGACCCATGATAGGTTCAGGTACTGTGGCGCGGAGACCAGCCAGCGTCGAGGCCAGCTCCTGGCGAAGAGCAGAAGCCTCCTTCTCGCCCACAGCACGGACCATTTTGCGCAAAAACTTGTCCTCGGCAACCGCAGATAGCACCTTTACCACCTTACCAAGGTGGTGGTAGTCCGGTGCACCCAGCACAAGAGGATGCCGATCGGTCACGTAGCGGCACACGCGTCGTGAGACGGCCAGAGATTCCTCCAGGTCGCCGCGAAGAGGCAGCAGCTCCAGCCACTGTGGGAACAGCGTCGCGGCGTCCACGGCTCCAGCCTGGAACTCGCAGAACTTGCCCAGCGCTGCAACAGCATTATCTGTAGCGTTGCGAAGCTCGGGACTGCTGTTAGCACGCGGGCATGCCACCACGTTGTGCAGCAGCTGTAGACACTGCTCAGCATGGGGCGCGAAGGCATCCCCACCCTGCGAAGCGCATACACCAACGCCAAATGCCGCAGCCTGCACAAGACCTGGTTCACTCACTTCACGCAAAGCGCTTTCCAGAACGGGCAGGAAGATGTCAAGGCGACGCATAGCTGGAGCACCGCAGTGCTCCAGTACATCATCCAGCACGAACAGTGCGAGGCGCCGGTCTTCCACGAGGCAACCGGGTGCCACCAGTGCTGCAATCTTCTCCCAGAGAAGGCTCATAAAGACGGGGAAGAACGCAGCGCCATGAATCTTAGCCAGAGAGCCAATGCACTCAGCCAGTACAAACTGCAGCTCCTGCTCAGCCGCCTGAGTTTCGCTGGACTGGGAGGCATTCTCGTCATCATCATCGTACTCAGGCTCTGCCTCACCTTCCATGTCATCCCTACCAGCCCCTCTCCGCATTGCGCGCCGCTGGAAGCTATCGCCCAGCACAACCAACAAGCCTTGTACAACCTCGCGCAGCTGGGCCTCGTTAAGCATCAGCGTAGGGTGAAGCTCGTGTGAATCTCTCAAGGACTTAGTCATACTTTGCATGATGCTCACAACCAAGTCCACATCAGGCTCCGAGGTCAGCGCATTGATCAGGCGACCCAAAGCAAAGTCCACCATTTGCTTGATTGCAGCTTCGCCGTGGTCCTTTGAAGCAGGCGCCGCAGTAGAAATGGCCACACACTTAACAAGTGCAGGCATCGCACGAATAGCCGAGCCACGGATATCCGAGTGCACCGAGTCTGTGAGGAGTGGAGCAAGCACCTGTGTTACCTGTTCCGCGTACGGGAAGAAAGCGTCTTCAAGATCTGTCACCATACCCGCCAGAAGCTGACAGGCTGTTGCCTTCTCCTCGAGGATGGATGTGCGGATGCTGAGGCACTTATCGTTGACCTGGGCAAGCTGGATGTCCTCGCTATCAGTAGAACAACTACTTTCGTCGTCGTCGTCATCACTGGACAATGTGGTAGGGTCCACTTCGAATTCAGCCTGCTGCGTGGCTGCCTCGAGCAGAGTAGGCATAACCAGCGGCAAATAGGGCGCAAAATCACGGCCAAGGCAAGTGCAGCAGCGAGCCCACGCCTGCAGCAGGTATGTGCGGATCAATTCATTGCCAACAATGGACGGCGTCGCCTGCATCTCAGCCATCACCTTCAGGATTGCTGGTGCGTCGTTGGAAAACACTTCCTTGCCCACCGCTTGACCAATTAGACTCAGGCACTCCAGCGTGATACCGCCAAGAGTGAATGAACTCGGCGCATTTGATTGCGGCTTCAGCACTGCCGGTGAGGCAGCCGCGGCCTGCATGCTCTCGTTCAGGCAATTCATGAGGATCTGCTGGAGAGGCGGCATGACAGCAGCGTAGTAGTTGCTGAAAGATGCACCAGCCACTGTCGCCACCGACGAGATAGCCGTGATAGCCTGTTCCTGAACAACACGCGTAGCAATGAAGGCCTGCGTAGGTATTTGGTTCGCGTTCGGGGCCAACGACTGGCCGTGCTGCAGCAGTGCGAAGAGCTGGTGAAGCATCTTGTCCAAGTACGGCGCTAACAACTCTGGTGGGCACATATCGATAAACTGACGAAGTGCCGTGGCGGAGTGAGCCTGAAGACGCGGTTTGCTAAAGTCTTCGAGATAGTGCGCTAGCACAGTGAGTGCCTGAGCGTGATAGGCCTCCTGAAATTGCGGTGCCTGATCGACAGACAGCTGACCGATAACATCCACGGCCGTGCAGCATACACGAGGGTGTGGATCGTTAGCCTGCGCCAGCAGGTGGCGCACAATCGCATCCAGATTTTCATCATCGAGAACGTCCAGGATCTGGCACAGTCCCACCAAGGCAGCATGTCGGCTCACCCAGTTCTCAGAACGGGCATATTCCTGGATCAATGCAAAGCATGTAGGAAGTGAACGCTTGGCACCCAGCGCTCCCACCAGCCGCTCTAGCGCCTCGGAGCCGACGTCAAAGTTGGAAATCTCCTGATCAATGCCTTGTCCGCCAGCAGACTGTTCGTCCTCGCAGTTGGCAACATCCCACGTGTCCAAGTCCTGTAAATCTAGCATCATTTTAAATGCCACAGGGTAAATCGACTCCACGAACATGTTCTTGGGCAGCCGTCGACACCGCGACGGCGCTTGCTCTGCAATCGACACCAAGAACTCCATAGCGAGCTGTCTGCATCCGTCGGGCATGGCCTGGTCCTCCTTCTCGCCTTGGCGAGGTGCGTCAGCGATCTGCACCATGGTCTCCACGAACTCCTTCAAGCACGGTTTAAAGAACGACGCGTGCGGTTCCGCCACTTCAATCAGCACTTCCAGCGCCTCCATCACTTCCTCAAATTGCCGGGTCACCAGCAACGCGTGCAAGGCCGCCAACACCAGCGGCACGGCGCTCGCCAGCAATTCCGGTCGCGGCACTTGGTCCAGTGCGTCCAAGTTCAAGAGCAACATACCCAACGCTCTCAACGAGTTCAGAGCCACGCGTCCTTCCCTATCCGCCAGTCCTTTGGCCATGGTCTGCAGCACTGTCACGTCCAGCGTGGCCTCAGTCTCTGCACTGGCGTCCTGCGTGAGTTGCGCGGCCAAGAAGATGGCCACCATCTCCAATACTCGGAGCGCCGCTTCACGGAGCGCCACCATTGGCGCGCAGCTCCACTGCAGCAGCTTGGGCAGCAGGTCGCCCCACTGGCCGTCCTCCAGGATGCTGCTGGCGAGCTCGCCCACTGTGTCGCACACCTTGCGTCGGATGCCGCGGTTCTGCTCGCCAGCCTCCAGCACAGCCAGCAGTTCCCTCTTGACACTGGCGCGGGCTTCATCTGTGGCTCTTGGCCACAGCGACACGGCGTCTCGCAGCAGCACGCGGCGTAGCAGCACGGCGGCCAGCGCGCGGACATCGTCGGGGCTGGCTGAGTGCACCACGCGCACCAGGCCCAGCAGCAGCTCGTCGCTGCACGGCGCCTGCTTTAGTGACGCGAAACGCGCCTCGGCGGCATTGCGCGCCGCGTTGTCCACGGAGAGCAAGCTCCAGAGCAGCTGGTCCCAAGCCTCCATCACTTGCCACTTCACGACAAAATACAGGAATGAATGGGTGGGCGAGCGTGAGGTGCGTTTTAGGTGACGTTTTATAAAACCCTCCCTGGCTATGACCAGCCGTTGCGATAGATCCACCCGTCTCCGTTTAAAATGGCTGGGTGGCATTCGTTCTTGGGGTGGCTTATAGTTGACGCTTTTAGACCGAGGGTTGTATGCGTCGAGAGGGATGGTCACTACGGATGGTACTGTTTTGAGGTCTTTGGAGCTCTGGACCAGGTCTTGCCATTTCAGCAGCGCACGCGTCATTCGGTCGCGCAAGTCTCGAATTTGCGGCAGCACCTCACGAGAGGATTGGACGGGAGAAGAGCTGGACGGTAAGGTTGAGTGCTGCTCCCAGTCGTCCAGCAAGGGCAAAAACCGCTTGCGGATGCGCAGCGAGTTGTCCTTTAGGTTGTGGAACAGCACGTCGTTGTCAGCGGACTCCTCGCACACGCGCTTGGGCACCTCGACGGTCAGTTGGTACGACGAACTGCCCAGGCCGTAGGCCTGCACGATGTCGTTGATGTCCATCTGATCTTCACCTGTGTCGGGCTCCTCCTGTTCATGCTGCAGGGAATTGCTCCCTTCTGCCGAAACGGTCTCCCATTCCACATCCTCGTCGTCATCTTCGGCTTGCGCTGTAGTTGCAGTCACGTCTTGCCACTGTACCTCGTCACTGCTCTCGTTATCGTCTTTGTGTTGAGCCGTGTTGGTATCTTGGTCTTGTCCAATATTGTGTTTATCTCCAGTAGCACTACCCGCAACCGATTGTATTGTCTTGGTAGTCGTAGGAGACTCTGCACCGCTTTCAGGCAGTTGGAAAGCGTCTAGAGTAGGCACCAAGATCTCGAAAATGCGGTTCATCTCCACCAGTACCTGCTCCATTTCAGGGATGAACTGCGCCATCTCGCGATCCCGCTGCTGTTTCTTGGCGTCGCATACTCGATCTCGATGCCTGCGCATATCTGCTATTTGTTGCCGTGCTTCCTGTTGTCTCTCGCGTTCCCGCGGGAACTCGTATCCCCGCTCCATGAGAACAGCATGACCTGCCACTATGGCCGGATATTTGGCTCCAAAGTCCTGCTTCCACGTCTCAATCAGAGCTAGAACGGTTGTCAGCTGCGGAGACCTTTGGCGCTTAACCCGCAGAGCTCTTGAAACATTGGCTTGGGGGTCATCACCCGTCGCCACGAGCATCTGATCGAAGAACGAAGCAGTTTGTGTTGCAATCAGTGCTCGGAACGCCACCGACCGCTTGAAAATCTCCCGGCAAAGGTCTACAGCCTGCAGCAAAACAACAATTTCTTGTGTCAATGCCATTCTCGTCACACGTCACAGAAATAAAAACTTTACCCGGTTAAAAACCGTCGGCGACTTCTTCCCACGCTTCAATTGGTGGACAATGTTCGCGAAAATCCGCTGCACGTACTGCGCTTGGGATTGGTCAGCGTACCGCAATATTTGCTTTAGCTGCTTCAAACAATGTTCAGGCGACATCTCGTCCTCCTGCTCCGTGTGCAGCCTCCTCCGCTTCCGAGCCACTCGAAAGTACCCGACCAGTGCCTCATCGAAGCGCGCCGCCTCATTTTCCCTGTTCAGCTGCTCAATACCCGCAGTATCAACACCTCCGCTACTTCTGCTCATCTTCTCCACGACAATTGTACCCCACCGGCACTATCTCGAGGTCCACATGTCACTCTTCCGAAACGCATCGATCCAGCCCGCCACTCACAAAAATCAAAACCCCAAAAGAGACCGACCACTAACCCCTCAATATTAAAGCCGTCAGTATGAGCGAGAAGGTCGCGCAGCCGCAAATGTCCATGGAGCAGATGCAGCAGCAGCAGATGAAGCAGCAGTGAGTGAAGGTCCTCAGTAGGAAGATTAAAAATGGGTAAACGCTAAGCGTATGGGACTTCTTTAACTGTGCAGGGAGCAGGAGCAGATGCGCCAGTCCATGATGCAGCAGGTCATGCTACCCGACGCACGCGAGCGCTGTACGTTGTACTGATTTTAGATAATTTTGGTGGTGAAGGTACTGAGATACTGACACTGCTGCAGTGGCGAGAATTGCCATCGTGAAGCCTGAGAAGGCTCGCGCTATTGAGGACATGGTGATCCAGATGGCCCAACGCGGCCAGCTGGCTGCCAAGATCGACGAGGACAAGCTCATTGATCTACTGAACCAAGTGGGCGTGACGGAGGAGAAGCAGCGCACCAAAGTGACGGTGCGGAGGTGGAGAGATTTTTTAAGTTGTGTTACTTGTGTTTATTTGGGGATTTGTTATTGTTTTTATTTTTGTGGGAGCAGATGAAGCGGCGGACGTACTTTAGCGACGAAGAGGAGGAGGAGGACGACGACGATTTCTAAGGATCGAGACGGCAGCTATCGGCTTTTGTGGCCGATTGATGCCATTCGCGTCGAAGGACGTAGCAGTTGTGTCAGCTGGAATCCAGCGATAACAAGCGGAGGAGTGTCCTCAGGCGAATCACATCGACGCAGCCTGCGTTTTTACTGTTGATATGCGCGCTGTGTTTTCTTCTGGATCCTTCCTTGTCTGAGGTGCCCAACCCGGTGCCTTTGGATCGGAGGTTCCGAACGAAACAACAGACAGACCACCACACCAAATCTTGCCATTCTTAACAAAGAAAATGTTCGAAATCTTATCCTGAAGTGGCCTGGTTCAAATTTATCGGTTGTGAGCTCTGTTCAGGGATGCAACCATGCTCTAAATCCACAGAGACGTGATCGCCCGAGCTCCACGACGATCAACTAGATGGAGGGGCTGGTAGTGCAATGAAATTGTATGTGCAGAGGTTCGGAGTAGCGGTAAAAGTGTGTATCAATATTATTGATACTTTTACCGAGGTCAGGATTAATATTTCGTAATGCTAAGGCTCTTTTAAAAGTGAGTATTAGTATTAATACAAAAGGATTAATCCTTGTAATATCCTTGTGATAATACTTTTCCAGAAACAATATAAAGCAGAACAGGTCGAGTCTGTATGCTCTGTAGTCGTTGATCCGTCCATCGCTGCCGGAATTGCTTGTGCCAGAGACGAGCTCGCGGAGCAGGTGTATACGACGTGATCAATACCGGCGGCACCGTGTCGGTCTGAGTGGAAGTATCGATTTCGGTCACCGTTGCGTCGGTCGTGTCGTCAGAGAAGGTCGGGGACTAAGTGGTCGCTGCATTCGCACTGCGTTGGCCTTCTTGGCCACCGCATTTGTGTCGACGAGCGTAATGTCCGCTCTCGTGGCGATCTGGTCCACCGATGGTTTTTTAAATCGAAAACATTAAAATCTACTAAAATGTTTTTTTAACGATACAAATAAAATTTAATAAATTTGGAAGATAATTTGTGTTTGAGCTGAAGAAAATCTATCCAATAACGGATCTCCGGCGGGGATGTCATCGAATAAGCTCTCGGTAGAAGTAGAGAGAACGGGAGCATCACTTGATTCGCGGAATGCTTCTAGGGACGGAATTGTTGCCACTATATCGATCACAAGTGCCAAAGTATTAAAACGTATTACATCTAATTCAAATCCGAAATCTCATATTAATATGGATAATACAAAATCAGTTTTAAAGAATCAGGGTATTAGTATTTATATAATCGATCTTAATACGTAAAAGTAGTAGTGAGTAATACAATACTTTGGATAATCCGAACCTCTGTGTATGAGAGTTCGCGTGGTGTATTTGGAGGTTGAAAGGAGGCGGAGGTTCAGCACGAGAATACAATATATCACGATTACGTCAGCGGCAGCTACTCAGTGCCGTAACAACGGCCATACCAGACGTGCGATGGCAGCCAGTAAGTTAGTATTTGTTGCACAAACGGCCTGATATGCAGCGACTTCGCTGTTTTCCTAGAATTGGGTTGGCATCAGACCCGCCTCATAGCCACACACTTCAGTGCTTTTGCCGCGGCATCCACCTCACCCTTATTAGGGCCATAATCGGTTGCCGCGGCGAGGGCGCACTCAGTGTTGCCGTAACCGGTTGGTTCTTGAACAGGTGCAGGACACGCACATATGGGTCGTGTATCGCTGCTCGAAGTCGCGCCCGACATAGTACGGAATATCTTTCATCACGCTGGCCATCTAAGTGGCACGCTGGACGTTGAGCTGCTACGGCGTTGGGCGCCACGGTGATCACAATGAGCAAAGAGGTTCACCTGATGCATACGATGGCCACAACGGAATGCCTAATCCTCCGAACTCCTGTCGAAATGTTAGGTTGGGAGGTAAATTGGTACTTGTCCATACTGCACGTTTGTAGCTGTTTGTGTGCTGGTGTCGGGGTGACCTTCCTCTTGAAGCGGAAAAGTATGTTGAGATACGACACGGACTCGGATTTGCCACGAGAAGAGGCTCGACTCGTAACGCTACTGTGTGGAGCAGCCCGTGCCAGCCAGAGAGCTCTTCGTTCTGTAAGGCACGCATCGTTCGTTATTGCCTCAACTATAATTGGTTCATCGAAGTCCAGCGCGGCCGCCAACCCCTTTGCGAGCTGGCCCGCGTTGCACTGCAACGTCTCGTCCGACATGCGGTGGCTATGCTAGTAATGTTAATATCAGCAAGTCGTTTGATTGAAAATACTGGCTCATGCCGCTTTAATATGCTAGTGTGCGCCGGGCCGTCATTATTTTAATAATTTGTACGAAATCATGCCTCTATTTTAATAGAGACATGATTTTGTAGAAATGTCCACACTAATTTTCACAGTGTTACCTTCGCAAACACATATCTCTCCAAACGAAACCAATCAGATTTGAGCTTACCCCCATTGGTTAGTACAACCTGCGCAACTGATACAAATCAGCAGATGCATAAGCACGGCATCTTGATTAAAGTATTGAGCCGATACGCACTCTTTGGGTATACCACACACTTGGCGACCCGAATTAATCCCTTGTTGGGCTTTAAGTACAACTAGCGTTGCACTACCAGGAAAACGATTGTCTTACGGTGCCCCTCTCTCCGAGTGCAGCTGTGACCCCATTCGCTGAAATACAGGTTATCCCACTGGGCACCGAGCCACAACCAGTGCGGCGGCAGCACTGACGGTCTTCTTGTCTTCTTGTCAGACTGAAGTTGTGAGTTATAGCTGACGTCTTCTATCTCTTCTTGCCTGACATCGTGCAAACGTGTCGCCGTGCTACGAGTCGCGTTGTGCTGCAGCGCCAAAGGAGGTAAACTACCCTACAAAGTGAACGACCGGGCTAACATCTGGAGTGGGCGGTTGCCCCCCAATTTTAGGCCCCCTCCGCCCCTGGCGGCAGCGCAGAATAGTCGATCGACCTTGCGACATCAAGAGGGAGGCGTGACGGATAGACCGGGAAATGAGGACTACCTGCATGTTATCCGCCATGAGGCGCTGGACACCACACAAGCTGCCACAGCAAATGATTTGTCGCATGGAACGACGGATGTCGTGCTGAAGGAGCCCCCTAGTGTATTTGGTGGATGGTCGGGGTCACAGAGGCTGTCGAGGTGCGGATGCCGGCGAGCTAAACCTCATTTTTCTTTTCATCTTTATTTTGGCTGGACATTTGATTTAGCAGCGCTGACGACAGAGACAGCAGAAATAGATAAAATACTAACTAACGGAAGTGTTCAATTCAACTCCATTATTCTAG
The DNA here is from genome assembly GCA_011947335.1 of Phytophthora constricta. Lineage (NCBI taxonomy): Eukaryota > Oomycota > Peronosporomycetes > Peronosporales > Peronosporaceae > Phytophthora > Phytophthora constricta. The sequence goes on from JAAVTI010000036.1 coordinate 84,194, forward strand.
AACAAAATGCTCGATTACTTCCAACTATACAGAGCCGCAGCCCGAGGTTATACTTCGTTCTGGGACACTTTAACCCAGCGCGATGAAGCCTGATGTGGCGTCTAGAAGTTCCCGCCCACAAGCCATTATTCGCTCAGAAGCCAGATGATACAAGCCATTACCTTGCTGGTCCGTAAATATGACATGTTACAGGGATACCTTGTTTTGGGGCCCTGCTTTCTAAAGCGATTTTGTGTCGCCTGCAGAGTGAACGTTCAATAAGCAAGTGGTTGACGAGCAGGCAACAGCGACCACCTGTGAGGCAGGTGACAATGATAGAAGTTACTAGTGTGTGGTAGGGTGGCTTACCAGAAATCAGGTCTCAGAATAAACCGCAACTTGGTCTTTTGCAGTTGTTGACTTTGGCTTGTGGACGTGCGAGGATTGGCTTCCCACACCTCCGGACAGCCTTCTCTTCTTCTCCTCTCTCAGATCGCTGGATCCCTATTGCTTGATCGGGCAGAACTATCCTTCATCCTGATCAACTCGATCAATCAATCAATTCATCAAATCTAGTGTCACGGCATTTAGATAGCTCGTTCCATATCGCTTAGTCGAGATTGAAACAATGCCTTATAATACAGATCGCTCGATCCCTATCGATTGATCAAGCAGAGCACTCCACATCCAACCAATGCCTACCGCTTGATCGGTTAATCCAGTCTTTTTCGTCGATTACTCGGCCCTTTAGCTTGTTCCGTGACGACATGGCTAACGTATGGTGCTGTCTTATCGACACTTTGGGTTGGGGTGAGCCTGCAATCGAGGTTCCAAGTGCCCGGTATAGCCATATCGCTTGGGGTCTGGATCAGTTCTTCTTGGAAGTTGAAGGGTACGCACGGCAGCAAACTTGTCTTGTGATGAGCGACAAAGACGTGTTACTTGAATTATCTACCGCGTTACTACCAGATGACTTGTCCTCGACGTCAGCGCTTGGAGAGCAGACTATGCACCTTGATCACAAAGAAAACGTGGTGGCGGGGTAAACGCCTTTTGTTTGACTCCCGATATTTGTGTATTCCTGTGGCCTCACTGACATGTAGGTGGTAATGTTTGTACCGATGCAGTTACCACGTGGGCAATGATGGGAGCTGGACCCGGCAAGGGCGTTGCAATGATCACTGGTAAAACAAAATCCTATAATGAATAACATAGGTTTATGTTGACCATCACGTACTCGCATGGAACTCGTGAGAAGCGACAAGCCAGAAAGCTCGGTAAAGGTAGTCAGTTGTCACTCAAGATACCATTTCATGCACCACTAAAATTCAATCATCTGGCAACGTTGCCCTATCAAGTTAGAACATGTCCACAACAATACGTCTCCCACGAAGGTTGACGAAAGTTGAGTGTTCATCTGAAGGACGTTCATCTCGAATTACCCAGAGTCAGTCTGACCTTTCCAAAAGAGAACCACAGGCTAACCAAAATGCGGCACTAGCCCCCAGCAAGGCTAGGACGCGTGACACACACGGGAGATAGACCCCAGGGGGTCATTTTGCGCAGTTTTCGCTGGTGTCCCGCCAATTGATCACGATGTTGCTGAACAAGAGTTGAAGTTCCTTACAGTGACATGGATACTTATTTTACTGCTTTCGGCACTTCTCGCAGAGCACCAAGAAACATATACAAGAAACATCGACACTATACGGTACCCTTCGTATGCTTATGTAGGTTCTAAGCGAAACGGCAGGTGTGAGCTTAATGCTTTTAGTTGAGCTCTTTCAGCATGCTGAGTGCACGTCAATATAAAGTAATTCTTAAGTAGGGTTATTACATTGTTCCGCAATTCTCTTACCATTTTTCTTAGCTGTTGTGTCTGAAGTTATTCATTCATTGGCTCACGTAACCGCACCGCGCTGTATGTCGCTCACAAAGCAAGATGACAAGAAAACGCATAGGCGACGACAGCGCGTCTGACAGATCGCTCGAGGATGACGAGGCCAACGACGAGCATTATGAAACGGCCAGTCACGCGTCAACTGATTATGGTGGAACCCTCATACATAATCCTAAACGGCACAAGTCACGATCAAAGTTCGCTGTAATTGGTAGTTACAGCTCCACGAGATGCTGAAATCGCGCGGGACACGTTCAACAAATTTAAGTATACTTATCATGATCGCTACAGTAGCGAGGGCAAGGCAGAAACCGTGGGTACGCGGTACCGCTGCAGACATGTAGCCATTTTCTCAAAATTGTGACTGTCACAAAGAATACTGGTCAAGTGACAATTCAACTCCTCGATGCTGGCGAACACGGAGACGTTAATCTCGATATCACAAGGTATGGTGTTCACCCGTTGTTGAAGGAAAAGGTAGACAACATCCTGCTGATCGGTCTGAGCGCGGGTAAAACAAGAAATCTCCTTCATCACAAGCATCATCGGGATTCTGTACAACTTGCGGTAATTCCTAGCGTTCGAACTCTTGAAAATCGAAAGGCCCGTCTAAAAGCTCGTTTTACGGGGAATTGGGAATTCGTAACTTTTGCAGAGATTTACGTGTGGTCTGTGCCAAACTCCTGAAGAATATCAGGCTTTCGATGAATAAGACGACCGTCATGCCATGTTGGTGCTGGACGTGTTTTAACACCGGTTTGTGGATTCCTCAGGAAAATGTGCGAGTCTATCGGTATCATCATTTCGTCGCTAGAGATTCTCGATAATCTCAGACGTGTGGCAACTAATCAGTGTGAAGAGCTGGCCATCTCAACCGACGGCACGTACAAGTTACACTTTGGTGGCTGGGCTCTTGTCGATATTGGCTGTGAAGGTGTAGTCTATGAGAAAGGCGAGTTCGTGCATCGTTTCCGACCATGTGCCTACGTGTTTGTTCGGTCCGAGTGCGAATTGCGTACGAGCGGTTGCTTAAAGTTCTGGCTAAGGCGGGATCTGAATTGCTTTCGTTGGATATCGAGTCAGCAATTGTCAGTATTGATTATATGGAAGCTATTGCCGCTGCAGCCGAAGCGGCTTGGCCTCGGGTCAGAATAATAACCTGCTGGCCACATCTCATCAATTGTAGAAAGCACAAGTCTCTACTGAACAACAAGGACGCATACGAAAATGGAATAAAAAAACATATTTTCAATCTTCACTATGCGAGATCGCATGTACAGTTCTTAGCAATGGCCGAGGTGGTGACTAAACATTGGGAATAGCAAGGCGAGATCGAATTTGCGGAATGGTTTAAAAAAGTGTATCTTTCAAGCGCTGGTCGCGATGACACGTCAACTCAAGTGGCATTCCCGGAGTTTTACCAAGCCAACACGCAATAGAGAGCCACCATGCAGCTATCAAGGCGATCGCTGCAGAAAATCTTAAGGCTCCTACTGTAACCGTGCTAAACGTGGTGCTTCTACGTCTTCTGCTCCATGACGGCACGCGTCTTATTGACAGCCCTATATTTCATTACTGCGAAGATAATTCTGTCTCACTTCGTGGCACTCTTGATATATTACTGACTTAATCGATCCTCCCTTTTAATGTGGCTGGGCCCATTCAGGCAAGGATTGATGTGAAGGCGCAGCAACTCGTCGACGAAGCAAAACGTTTTGGGCGTGCCTACACCGGACGAGGCAAGACGCGACGGCCCATCTGCTTGGTGTTTAATGCGAGAGCTTTCATGGTGACTGAAGCTTCTTTGACGGGAAGCCCAGTCACACCAAGTCGAATTCGAAGGTACACGAAACAAATTCGTCATAGTTCCTTTCTGATAGATATTTGTCTAGCATCAGTTATCTGCTTTCTTGTATCTCGCTGTAGCTTTCGAAATTAACTTACAGGCAAACTGCCTTTGAAAAGTGATGCTAATTCACTATGCTTCGAAATGCTGTCTCTGCATATGGTCGCCATTGGGCAGGACGCCTTGGATTGTCATTTAGTATTTGAATCGACGCCCGTTTGACCGAGAAAACAAGTAAGTCTCGCTGCAAAGGAATTGTTTTTGCTTTCAGGACTAAAGAATATCTATTTTGCCTAGATTGAGTTCATTCATGACAATTTTGCTTGCACTTTCAAGCATTTTGCTCGAACAGGTTGGATGTGCGCCCACGCCGTGGCTTCTATCTCTGTACTGGGTATCTACGATCTGGATCTAGCGATTTCACGTGTACCTGTCTGCCGTCCCCGGGCAGACCGCGAAGCACTGGGAGCGCGTTGTGTATTGAGCCCAATGCGCCACCTCGACGTGATGCATTCAGTATCGACTGCAGTGTGCCGCTAATGCGGCCTTTTGTTGCAGATTACGAGCTAGAAACGGAAACCCGTGTGGAGTACCTGGCTGGCCAAGTGATTTCCATATGCGTCGATGACGGCTATTTCGTGTGGCGTGCGGTTTGGTAACAGGGAGGAGGAAGATATGCAATGTGAGAGACTAACCTGCCGCTTTAGAAAATCTCACTTGCTTGGAGCAAGGTAAAATACATGTAGCTTTGTGCTTTAGCCTCGTGACGTTTTTTACAGAAAGGAGGACAAGACAACACAAAAAGATTAGAACACTAGGCAGTCAGCATTGCATAATATCACAATAGGTATGTCAGTAGGGCCACATCAGACAGTGCTTTCACGACCACACTAGGTGAGTCAGTACTTTTCCCTAGGTTTTAATTATTGCCCGTATTCACGGCTTGACGCCGTGGAAGTTAAGTATCACCAAAACCAGCTGAAACTTGGATATCAAAGAGTGAAACAATTGTATTGTTTGGTTAGACTATTCCACAAACACCGTAGACACTTGGCGAGCGGTTCATCAGTGCTGCTCATCGCAGTTCACAGCACCCAATTAGCGGGGTCAGCAATGGAACTGGTTGGTTACTCTAGCGGTGCCTACGGAAGTTGAAATGTACATCGATCAGACCACCGCTGCGTAGACCTTAACTCTGAAAAGCCAAGCTCCCATCGAGACCTTTGCAAGCCCCCGTTCACCCAAATTATCAATGCCACCAAAAAATTTACTCAGGAAAAATATTCTTGCTGCTCCTCTACGATCCGTAATGCTAACGCCACTAAGACTATTTGGAACCAAACTAGGAGTACCTGTTTTCTATTCCGCCCCACACCATACTTATATCTGCTGGAGTCGAATCATTCTCAGCCGTTCATCCTCACCGTCATACCAGTCAAATCCTATTTTTTAGCGCGAAAATACACTTGGCGTAGCACAGGAGGCGCTGCAACCGTAAAAACGTTTGAGAGTGCTTCCTGATTCAGCTCACACTCTACACATCGCGGTTGCGAGGCTTCGCGTCCCCGCTTCTGGCAAGACTCACGAGACTCTGTTCGAGAAGTAAATATGATCAAAACTCCGACATTGCTTTCAAGCGACATAGGTTTGAGTGCTCGAGGAATCGGCTTCAGGCAGTACTCGCGAAAGTCCTTTACGTATCTGTTGTATTCACTACTTGCTCGCACAACTACCTCAAAATATTCCAAGCTTTTGTTGGCGTCAAGCATCCGCAGAAGAGGTTGCAAAATGGATTCAAAACCGCGAGGCTGATAGCCTCCTTGAACTTGGATCCATCCATTACACTCATTTGTCAGCTGTACACACAAACGGCGCATACACTTGGCCACCAGGTTTTAGTTTCACTGTCTGGGCCTACAGACGACAAATGAGCAACGCACACCGTCAGTCGCACGCTGGATCACCGCGCGAGCATGCAGCACAAACCTGGCACCAACACCACGTCGCCGTCCGTCGGTGCGTCCTCGCTGGGGCCAAGGTCGGCAGCAATCTCCGCCGCATCACCAGCCGAACGGCCTCGCCCTCGACCTCCTGTACGACCCGGACCACGGCCGGCACAAACGCCAAACCCGCGGTGGTGGCCGTCAACATGCTGACCAGGTCCGTCGCTTGCATCGCTGTCTTTGACTACACAGCACAACGAAACAACGCACACCGTCAGAAGCACACAGTTGATAGCCACGCGAGCACGCAGCACAAACCTGGCACGACGTTAGCTAGTTCATGCTGAGATGGTTCCAGATTCCGGACGAACTGTATGACAGAGCCCCCGACAAGAAAATCCTCGCTCTCGTTTCCTCGTGGGTTTCCCCTTGGCCGGACGTAGCGGTACCGAGTATTCAGGCTTCGGCTTGGGGCGGTTTGGTTGTCCAACCAGCCTTTCAGAGCTTATCCCAAGCATACTTGAACTCAGCCGCGGTGCTTGTGGTCACAGGGGTACTGCATGTGCTCTCGGGAGCACGCGTCAAGCGCCTGCGTTTCGTAGCGTCTTTAGGGCCCGTATCAGCCCCCGCTTTGCCATCCAGATTCCGAATTAGATTGTGAAGCCGAAAACTGGAGGCCAGCACGCATCGTCCCATCTCGATTGGTGTATAAAGGTTTCAATTAGATAATAAATACTCAAGTGGTAAAACTGATCTTCAATGATATCAGAGGATATATTTTTTCAAAGGTTTGCAGAAGGGCGCCAACATTTGCCGCCCAACCCAGCTTTTGTTGCGCAGCATAGTTTTTGCAAGATGTATACACATTTGCTCGCGCATCGCTGTCTGCAAAATAAAGATGCATACAGACCAAAAGATACATGCACATTAGAACAACAAAGCAATTTGCTTTCAGTGATAATCAACGAAGGCACAAAGCTGCAGATGTAGGAACTCTCTGGGACACATCGGGTATATAGTAGAGCCTGCGTACAGCTAAAAGGCTGCTGTGGCTACTAGCAGGTGCCCCCGCCATTTTCGAGGTGCGAAACACGCAAACCCACACCGTTCTTTATCACCGCGCCGAAGGCCTTGCACCAGTGCAATGTATTTATCTTACGCAAAAAATCTCTTAGGTTTAGCCAATGATCTCTTAGTTTGTCTAGTCGTGCAGGCGGTCGGCATATTGATCAATCCCATTGCTCGATGAAGCGTACCGTGAAAATGTAAAGGGCGGATTCCTCACCCTTTCATGGCGTCGGCAAGTTTATTTCCCGCATCCAGAGGGATTGTGCACTGGATGTGTAGTACAGTAATTTTCTTGAAGGGCGAAGAAATCGCCCTTTAGAGCCAATTCACGTTACTTTGTACTGTATAGCATTTGTGCATACGGACACCCCAAATTCCATACAAGCAGAAATAACCTTATCGACAGCATGAGCCCATCTATGCTTGTATACAAACTGCAAATCTTTTTTCTGATGCATTACTGCTCTCCTGCTGTCTCGTCGATGAATTGCTCGAAAACATCATCAGAATCACTGTCGGTCCCCTCGATTGCTTCAACACGTTCCAGTTGCTCTACAATGCTGTTCTCCGCCTCATTAACAGCGTTGTTGTTGCGGTGGTGTGTAAACCACCGATAATGACCCGGTGGCCGAGCTCTTGCCATGCTGTCGTGGCCCAACTGAGCGCTTCCTTTCTTGATGGTGGCGAGAGCGAAAATTTTGCGCGTCGATCGCTTTGGTTGTAGTCTCGCAGTTGCTGAGACAGATGCTGTACCCATTTTTTCGAAGGCGCTGTTTAAGAGGTCGAAACCAAGCTATGTCAGCTGGCTGACACACAGAGGTCAAACCAGGCGGCACTTTCATCAGATGAACATTCAAGCATTCGGCATGTTGCTCTACCTCCTCAGTCCAATGGGCTGAATAGTTATCCCAGAGTGTTAAAGTAAGGGATTTGCAGAGGATTAGGACAGCGGAAGGAAGTGCAGAGACACGTTAATAATATATGTGAGGGATGGTTCTTGTGGAGGATAGCTTGTATATTGAAGCTTGTGAAGCAGAAGGTAAAAACCGTAGTGAGGACTTGAGAGTCCTGGTGGTCTGGAGGTGGAGATTCTTCTCCACCAACCATTCACTTAAGTAATAAACTGTAGAATAATCTTAAACTGTAGAGATGCATACGCACATCAGAGGTGCTAACTTTGACAGCCTCCCACACGAGGAATGTGCGTTGCACTGCAGTAGCTTTGTGTCTTGCCCAAGTTGCATTCATTCTCTTAAAATGTTGGCGTTCGTAAAATAGTCATTACGTAAAACGCTTTTCTACTGAGTTGGATTGGCTAGTCAGGAAAACCTTATTAGGATAAAGCCTGTTCACCGTAGTTGCAATACCTTGATTTGTGTGTGTGTGTGTGTGTATTTTAATATTATACAAGGAATGTTGCTCATAATTGTCAATTACAAAAGGCGTTGTGCCTCCCAGTTTCACAAATTCTTTTACGTGCTTATTTAACTTTGTGTACGTTCAACACGTCTTTAGGTATGTGTTTATAATTGCACTTCTTTGGAGTATTTATTTTATTTTATTTCTCCTTTCGAGTAGTATATATTTCAGCATTTTCAATAATATATCTTATCAAGAAGATATGTAGCTAATTTGCTACGGCAATGTGTGCATTTAACCGCAAGGGCTCCACCAACCAATTTCATTAGTAGGAGCACGACTTAGTCGCAAATAGTGCGCAGGTTCACATCTTCGGGGGTATTTTTCTCCCTAGTGGCCTTCGAGTGTATTTTTCTAGTTTTTATTGTTTTATGCATTGGGCAGCGCTTTAGCGCTAAGCGTGTGCAGTACCAAATCAATTGATAAGGTTCTTGCGCTAAAGTGCAATATTGCGACGACGCTAGTCTTATTAGACCTATGCGTGTCTATCTGTTTTGTGTATCGAGCCTTCATGTGGCTGATCGATACTTGTGCGTATTGTTTGTAGGTTTGCTTATATCCTTCTGTTTAGGCAGATAGGTAGCGTATTTGCTATAGCATTACATGCATTTGGCAGCACATACTACACCATCACAATGTCATTGGTAACTGCAGACCTTTCTCTCAGTTAGTGCACAAGCCCACATCTCCGGGGTATTTTGTTCTCCCTAGTGGCCTTACCAAGATTTTGTTTTTCGTTTTGCTTTGCCTTTATTGGCTTTAAGCAGTGCTTACTGTAGCAAAAGTGTGTGCAGAACCAACTCAACTGAGTGGTGGACTGCATGCGTCAAACTGCATATAGGGCTAGCTTCGGCGTGTAGCCGGCATCGTGCTTTTAGCACGGAATACAGGGCAGTGCGCTTCCTGGTGGTGTAAGCTCGGCGTATTATCGCATGAGGGCATCATAGCCTCCCAGCTCGGCAAGTGCCGACATAGCATAATAGCACGGCAGCAGTGCTGCTCGTGCGGCGCTGACAGCTCAGTGGCTGGCGCAAGCGGGGGGGGCACATGGCTCCTTGGAATCAGTGATGCTACGCGTAGCGTGCGTCGTGCAGCGCGTGGCGGCCGTCTAGCGGTGCCTAGTGTCCGTCGTGCGGCACATGTGACTCGGCTGCATGGGCCGGCACAGCATAGCAGTAATTCTGCAGGTAACGCGCACAGATCACAGTGGCTGGCGCATGTGGGCATCGTGGCCTCGTACACTGCGTGCCATGGAATGTAGCGACCGACGTGCGGCTAGTTGCGCTCGTCCAGCGTGGCGCATTGCGGCCGTCTAGCATGGCGGTCGTCCGTTGTTGTTGGCACCTACCGCGCTTGGCGCTTGGTGTTTCCGCGTAGCCTTCTTGTCCGCGCGGGCATCATAACTTGTTAAAGTAAGGGATTTGCAGAGGATTAGGACAGCGGAAGGAAGTGCAGAGACACGTTAATAATATATGTGAGGGATGGCTCTTGTGGAGGATAGCTTGTATATTGAAGCTTGTGAAGCAGAAGGTAAACACCGTAGTGAGGACTTGAGAGTCCTGGTGGTCTGGAGGTGGAGATTCTTCTCCACCAACCATTCACTTACGTAATAAACTGTAGAATAATCTTAAACTGTAGAGATGCATACGCACATCAGAGGTGCTAACTTTGACACAGAGGAGGAGCACAGGTGCAGTCTCTTCTCTGTTCGCAAAGTGGTAATCCAAAAACTCGACAGAAAGCTCTGTATTCCACCAAGCCGAACGATTGCCATAAATTTGCACACCCAAATCCGATTGAGCTGCTTTCATATCACCCCATAGCTTGTCGCCGAAACCGTGCTGGGCAACATAATTGAAGGCAGCCTTCTCGGGAATTCTCGAGGGGTTTGTTTTCACAACAAAGAAGGGATCGTACTGCTTTCCAGTTGAGTCAGCAAGGAACATGCCTGTGAAGCGTTCCTTGTCCTTGCCGCCACATCGTACCCATATGGTTTTCTCCCCTTTTTTGTTGATTGTTGTCTTCGGCAAGTACTCAAAGCAGATGCCGCTTTGATCGGCGTTGTAAATCCTGTCTACGCCAAGCCCTCTCTTTGTATCTTCGACCTTTGACCAGAACTCTCATGCTGCCTCCTCCATAGCAGCAGGAGGTTTTTGACCTTGCCGTGTCTTGGCACGCAGCGAAAGACCGTGGCGGGAAAGAAAACCTTTCTGCCAGCTCCAACTTCCCTCGAATAAACTTTCGGGGACGCCTTCATCGCGAGCCACCTCCTGTCCTTGCAGCTTCAACATCAGTCGAGAGACTGGGACACCTTCCCACGCAACGAGTTTAGCCACTGCACGATACCTTCTTCCTCAACATCTGAAAGCGTCGTTGCAGTGCCTTTTTGCGCTCGGACTTGAGATTGGCCGTAGATGCCGACGAAGCCATGGCTTCTATGTGTTCTCTGTTTGATGCCCACTCATAGATTCGCTTTCGCTTATTTTCTCGCTTCTTGGGCACGAGATGGCTGTAGAACTTATCGAGAGTTGAAGGCATGTCGTTGGCTGCTAGAAAGCTTATTACGTCAAGTTTTTAGCGTAGGTCTCGCATTCCCGCTTGTAGCCGTTTGGCTTCCGCCCCGCGCCGCCCGGAGTTTTTTGCGGCCACGTGCCATGTAGCTTTGCTCGATGCTGCGATTATGAATGATGCTGATCGCTTGCTTGGTGCTTCGCACCGATTTTGTGCCATATATAGGCATTTTCTCTGAGATGAATCGTGCAAAAATAGTTCTGTCCGTTTGAACAAATGGGCATTAGTGAGGTTTTTCCACATGGCCCCATTGTTCTGATTGGCTAAATGATGTATCCGGATGTACAAAATGTCCTTAAGCACAAATGTTATACAGTATGCCATTCAAAGTGTAGGTGGTTTCGCGAAAGGGTTAAAACAGCTATAAGTGATTGCATATCGTGCAGTTCACAGGAGGTAATGAAATCAGGTAGGCTATCTGAATCCAATTCCCTCCATGCCGACAATAGGGGGTGAGTGTAACAACCTAGACGTAGATTCTGTTGAGTAAACCAGGAACGACCACACTAACTCATTCACTCTTTCCATCGTCACTGAAAGTTCGAAGATAGTCTATCGGTGCAGGCACAGATAGAGCGCGAGAGTTTGGAATCGGCTCGCCATTATCACGAAAGTTCCATTCGAGTTAGAGCACCACCCCTACGTCGCATCCCTTTCATCCATATCGCCATGTGGATAATCGCACAGCACTTTCCAATGATGAACACGCTCGTGCTTGTTTCGAGAAACTGCCGTACAGACAGTACCCACAAAATTTCACCTCCTCGAAAAAATAGTGACCTTTGATTTACTATTTCTGATATATGCAGTATCTATACAAATCGCTATATAAATGTATCGGCTTGTCGCGTGTACCTGTAGATTATAAATCGTTGAAGGGGGAAATTTTGTGGGAAGTGTCTGTACTCCATCCACCTAAACCATGAGTTGAGGTTCTCCGGAGGCTCCTCAATGATCTTCACAATAACCCCCCAAAATTGCCCTTAAAGTAAGGACAAAGTCTGAGGCCTATTCCGAGCGCTTTTTGTCATTAAGGAGCGGGATAAGGATGCATATACGCGTCTTTCCGACAGAAACAACTGCAGGGTTGTGATCAAACCCAATCAGATCTTATAATATCCAATCAGATAACTCCAATCAGATAATTGTAGCCAATAGAATTTGTATGGGCTAGGGCTAATGTTCCGACACATTCCGACAAATACTTGTCGGAATAGCAACACAAAAATTTAATCTAAAAATATATATATGGTATATTTCGCTGATATCGGACAATTAGGCAAATTCCTAAAGTAGGAAAGTGAAGGAAGACATTGACTGACAGCTAGTAAATTAAAAGTACACAACTCAAACAGCAACCTTGACAGAAGTGACAGCCATGAGCCTCGCCTCGTTCGTCCCCACGAACACCCAGAAAGCCCGTACCACGGCAATTGCTGCGTTCAATCGGATGCTGGAGGAGGAGAATGTCACGCTGGACTTTGTCCTAGCTAGCATTCTTTTGGACAAATCTGGCAAGCGGCTAGCGGCGACGATGGATCGCTTTGGCTTTTATCTCGCCGCCAACGACGGTAAGAAAGGTAAGTTAGCTCGCAACACTGTGACTTCGTACCATAGGAATGTAAAACTGTGGCTGTACGATGAGTAACCGCACCTACGTGTTCCTACGGAGTTGATATTGCAAAAGCAAGGAAAGACTTTAGATATACACTGCATGGAACGAGAAAAAGGTGGTTTGATTAATATGACCCCCTTGCGCGAAGGAGGATTTACGATCGCTAATCCGCTATGTGTACAGAACTGACATGTGCACACCGACTATCAAGATGCCGCGCTAGCGAGTATGATGTAGTACTGCTTCGGGCGGTGTTCAGACCTAGGCTATATTCAAATGCAGCACGTGTGAGTATCAGTAGACGGGATGTTTTACCTTCGGCTGCTACGCGTCAAGACAGCAGAAGAGCAGGGTCTCACCTTGATCTCGGACACGGCGGACTTCCTGACGCGCCCCTTCCACGCACTGGCGGTGGCTCTTGCAACCCAGGTTGCGCCGCGTCCGACACTGCTTGACAAGTTGCCGGAGCTCATACTGAACGCCGCTGCACCGCTGGACTCGGGTGCCCGCCTGCGTGACTTGCTGGAAGTAGAACCCGCTTCTCTCAACGTTGCTGTCGTATCCATGGAGACGCCTGCGGACTCAGCTCTGTCGACGGTGCAAGAGGTTCACAAGATGTCGCTTGCCGCGGCGTTGCCTACAAATACAAGCACACCACAAGAAACACCAGCTGTGGGGACGCTAAGCGAGGTGAGGATGGCGTGCAGGCTTACGTGAACAGGATGCTCAAGCGCGTAGCTGATCTGGCCGGTGCCTCCGCTGCCTTGACTTCTCATTCCTTCCGGTGGAACCCAGCACGCGAACGGCAACGAGCGGCTAGCCGCGCAGTGGATTATCGATCGCGGAGCTTGGGACACGACCAAGACCAACAAGGCGTTTGCCTACATCACAAACACGGCACGTGAGGACAGGAAGGTGGCTCGTGTCTTGAGCGGCTGGACAGCTGACGAGGTGCCCACGGTCTCGATATCGCGCTGTTGGACCACGCAAGCCAGGAGCACCTCTCTCACTTGAAGGCACCCTGTTTAGCTCCTGTACCGGTCTCAAGCAGCATCGCTTGAACGTGAGCACCAAGGTACGCAGTGTCCTAATGTCGTACCTTGTTCGCTATTACCCGCAGTGAAGGAGCTCGCGCCCACAGCTCCGATCGTGACGCGTGGAAGAATGATTGGCTGCTGCTGATATCCCGCTTGCCGACCTGCTTGCATGGTCGGTCACATTACACGGCATGGCCGCTTTACCTGCACAAGATCCAGAACAAGACACCAGCAAACACGAATGTCGAACAACAAATTACCTCTGGCTGTCATTCAAGAGCTTATCGCCACCAACAAGGCCTTAGCTGCTCGCCTCACTATCGTCGAAGCCGCGCTGCTAAAGCCTACACCCACGCTAACAAGTGCTGAAGACGAACAAGGAGAAGCAATATCAGAACACGAGCCCGAGCCCAAGCCGAAGCGCAGGAAGAAGCAGACCACTAACCTTTCTACCGTGTAGTTCGAGTGGTACCCGCGGGTGCCACGCTTCTGGGAATCTACCGACCGCCAGAATAAGTGTGAGTCCCGCCACGTCGCCGACTTCATAAACTTTCCCTCGACGGTGGCTTTTTTCTTGACGTTAAGGCGGAGGACCTCAAGGACCAAGCCCTCGACGCCGGCCGCCGAGCTGAGTCTGGCTTGCTGGCATTCCTGAAGGCCAGAGGCATTAAGGCGAGGGGTGCAGAAAGCGTCCTTCGTGCGCTGCTTCCGTTGCACGAGGCTGGCTTGCTGGACGAGCGCATCGTCGCCTACAAGCGCCTCCTTGCTATCGGAAGAATCAGTGACCCTGCACCTGTCGATACACAAGACATACTTACCCTAGCCGGCCACGTATAAGAGAGAACGATAGCAAGCGCTTAAATACATGCATTTCACAGTTAGCAAGCACACACACCACCGTCACGCAGGAAGCCTAGCAGCACGATAACCATCGATGGTAGCGTGCGCCGTCCACCGCCTAGCGCCAAGAGCCCTGCGCCCATCGTCTACCACCAAGAGCTCCGCGTTAGCACCCTGAGCCCTGCGCCTAGCAGTCAGCGGCAGCATCCGGCGTCCATTGTCCAGTGCCGGCGTGATCTGTGGGGTTTGTCTGCAGAAAGAAAGAGTGATAGCTCGCCTTAGGCGTCGGTGGGGCTGGGGTTGGCCCATATTTACGCGGAGATGCATGGAGCCAACCTATTGGCCACCTAAAAACCCTGTCGAGGTTTTGAATAATGTCAAAACCTTTAATGTTATATAGCACATGAGTGCTCCAAAGAGAGGAATCCACGAGGTTTCGCGGCAGCATTATTCAATTTGCCGCCTCGAGCTAAGATGGCTCTCGAGGCAAAAAGCTTGTACATCACATAAATGCCGATTTCTCGGCCCAGAGGCCTCAAGAGGCGATTTCCCACGCCTGCAAGCGCCCTTTGCAAAGCTGACTGACCCTCAGCGACTGTACTTTCTACAATTTTTTCCATTGACCATCAGGAAGGTCGGTCCAAAACGGCTCAGGACCGGCTCGAACCGGATCGCCTGATTGGTCCATTTTTCAAGCCATCCTGACAGTCGGAACTTGTCGGAAACAGATCCCGTGTCGGAACCGTTGTGATATGGACAAACTTACCACAACGTTTGTGAAGGAAGGGCCAGTGTACCATAAACCATACTAGTATCACCCTATATGAACCATATAGTAACAAATTACTTGTTGCAAATTAAAAAAAAATTGTACAACAGTACCATGCCATGCTAAAGGCGATTTTCCATACAATGTCTTTTCTAATTTGTCTTAAGGACAAACACCGTTTGCGATATATAAATGACACCTATTGCGAGGTCATTTACGTGCGAATGAAGACACCTATGTGAATGCGAGTGGCTTGCACAGGTAGAGGAAGGGCCGGGGATTGCAACAATGCCCCACACGGCTCGCCTTCGGAGAAAAATGATGTCAATCGAACCCTAACAGAATCCGTCCTCTTTTTATGTCCATAAAATAGCTTTGTTGTGGTTAATTGCTTGATTAAACATCACCGCTGAGCTTGCGCTATATTAGAAGCACAATATAATATTTTCACCACTCCGAGTTGTAGCGGGCTTGACCGTTCGAAATGATAATTCAAATGATAAGATATTAAACGGGTCTTTTGCGGGTATGGTGAGGCCGCTGGTCGAGTATGTGTATTCAAGTGGTCTGTCCCTGGTCAGGGGGCAGGACCATACCCGTAAAATACCCTACATAACTTGGTGGACGCATTCTTTCAAGAATTATACTTTACAGTATCGGTATTTCTGATTTCCCAGTGTGCCCTTTCGATGTAAGGTATTGGGATTTTATGCTTCGTGTGTAGGACAGTGAAACTATCTATATCCGTGCTGGTTTGTGTCTAGTACAGGGGTTGAGGATCACGCCTTGGCACCTCTAATGGTTGACCAGACGAAAGAGGTTCAGGTAAGATTATACATGATCACGCACACCTATCTAACGGTTGGTTAGCGGAAACCGTCTAGCTGACTGGAGCTTGGATACCTCGGATCAACTTGCCTGCAATCCCCTACCTATTTCCAAAATGTAAACTGTTCAAGAACTCCGCCCCTTTAAAACCACTGTGCACTGGGTGGGGCACGCACACACGAAGGCATACTCTTCCGGCCTCAAGACTACTTTCCGCAGTAGTTACTACCGAGGAATCAAGTGCAAGGCCCGTGTCGACGTGATGGCAGACGGCTCCTACCAAAACGCTGGCCCTTTCACCTGCGACAGATCGACGGCGACAGGCGTTCGGATGCTACTGGAGACGATGGCCTGCCAATTGCAGCCGAAGACGTTGCAGAAAAATGCAGGCTGAAGTTGAAGCGCTTGTGGTGATAAACTTATCGCTGGCCCCGAACAAATCTGGGAGCTGATTCGATAACAGTTCACGTCCACGCGGATGCTCCATGGTCTGACGCACGAGCAAGTCGTCAGTCGGATTTTAGGACTCGCAAAATCCTCTTCGGGTCCACCATCTATGGCCGAGTGGAGGCCCCACCGCTCTCAATTACGAAGTCGGTTGATGACACGTTTATCCTGTTCCACTGCACGTATGTGAACGACAGGTAAGTGCATCACATTCTCGGCTGGGGCCCTCCCGCGCAAATTCGGCTCCTATGCACGAAGCCTGCGCTTTACATTGACGGCACGTTTCGCTGCGTAGCCAGCCCGTTCTACCAGTGCATCGTCATTATGGTACACGATCGTGGCTCCAAATGTTTTGTGTCTTGCATGTATTGCCTCACCACCAACAAAAATGAGTAGACGTACTGGCATACGCTCCACTGCGTGCAAGCTGCAACCGACATGACGATGGACGTTGGGACGGCGTTGTGCGACTTTGAGCGAGGTCTCATTAACGCTGTAGGCGAGCGATTTTGAAGCACATCTCCGCGATGAGCAGCTGCTTATTTTTCTGGTGGTGCCGTCATCGACGCAGTCAGCGCGTTCTGCGCAAGGTAACACCGCAATAGTTTGCTCGTGAAGACTGCGCTGATGGGAAAAGCCGCCACGCTAATTGCCGCGCGCACGCTCGCGAGCTTTCTCGTGAGCATCGAGCATCCAAGACAAGACATTCTCTCTGCTCGGCGCACTCGTCCTCGACGAGGTCTCAATGATGACAAAGATAGACTGTCTCAAGCTAGACAAGCTGCTGCTACAGTACAAGCATATGTCCTGTGTACCGTTCGGCGGCGTACACATTGTGATTGTTGGCGAATTCCTGCAGATGCCGCCGATCGGCGGCGACGCCATCTTTGTCGACCCAACGAGCAATTCGCGCCCGACCACTGCGGACATCGAGGGCTTCAAACTCTAGAGGCGGTTCAGGGTCGTCGTGGTGCTCGAAGTGTCGGTTTGGTTCCGCAGTGACTCCGAGTGGGGCGACGGGTGATCACCAGCAGCGGCGTCGTGCAGCCGCCTGACGCTGACACCGACGCCGAGCTTGCTCTTAACGAATGCGTGTTTGTGACTCCCGAGGATGCGCAGCGTCTCACAATCATCAACGCGTTTGTCGCGCAGACGGCGACGCGTCTGCCGTCGCAAGCGTATCCGATCCGCGTGGTCGCCAAGTTCAAGGGCGCGCTGAACGCGCTCAGCCACAGTGACGTCGTCTACGTACTCGGCCTGCCCGACAAGCGCTACATACTTGGACTTGATCGCCGGTGTGCCGATGGAGGTCACGCAGAACGTCGGCACCACGAAGGGCGTCGCGGATGGCACGCTTGGCACGCTCGAGTGTGCACTTCCCGCGCGAGCCACCGACGACCTTCCGGCTCATGCGAGACGGTGCGACCGGCATGGTCATGCAGCTACCAAGCCGATTACCTGACTACGCGTTATTGCAGCTCCCGCGACCGCACGCGGTGCCGATCCGCCCAGGCATGGACCCCAATCTCTTTCTCGTGTTCTTCGAGAGCGAGTCGTTCAAGAAGTCGAAGATACCGGTTCCACCAGCGGCCGACGACCTGCGCCGCTATCTTGAAGCTAAGCCGCAGCAGTTTACATTCGTGAGCGCCGTTGGCTCCACAGTCTATAAGGAGAAGGGCGGAACGCTGAAATCCATGGTCGTCATCGACTGGAAGTCGACCAGCAACTTCATTAACAAGCCCCAGCAGAGCTACTGCTCGTGTCTTGGGTCACCAGCCGAAACGCGTTCTACTCGCTGACTCCCCTCACACCCAAATTCGCGAAGTGGTCGAAGTCACCAGCAAACGCAGTAGCTAAAAGAAAGCGGCTCAACTAGCTCAGCGCTGTTACATCGGCTGGCTTGCTAGGCTTCGCCAGCATCAGCGAAAGCACGATGACGACCACCATCATCATCATCATCAGCAGCAGCAGGACGACGAGTAACGACGACGACGCTCCGCTATCACACCTCCCAACGTCCATCGGCGCTGACCACAGCTGTAAACCGAGTGTTAGTAGTAGCTAAATTTACCATTAAATTCCGTCGAAACGTACCATATCAACGACGCATTCGGAACTCAGAGCGCGAAGACAACCTCACCAAATCCCTGCTGTGGCTGTCGATGCGATTATAGGTCGACGGCGACCGTCGCGCCCACGCGCTCACCCCGCCATGCCAGCCGATTCGCTTCCAAAACGTTTCGGTTTTGATTTGAATGGTGTGGTACCACAAATCACTGTCACTCTGGCCGGCAGCCGCCAGCCACTCCTTCCTGTTCCAAATGAGACAAAAAATGATTATTCGTGCACCAGAACACGACAAAAGTGCTTTCGGCTGCACGACGGGTACCTAAAGGTCGTTCGATGACGCGCCAAACCTGGTACAGAGGTACCAACGAAAGATCTAACGAACTTCGAATAGAAAATCATATTTCTGATGACCCACTGAACGGAAATGTCTGTCCAGAGAACCTTACCCCGAACAAGAATGTCAAAATGTCTGTCCGGAGATTATGTTCATTCGGAGATTCCAAAATGTCCGTCCAGAGATTATGTCGCTGTCCGGAGATTCCAAAATGTCCATCCAGAGATTCCTAGGTGTCCGTCCGGAGATTCTATTTTGCCTGTCCAGACATTTCGTATCTGGCCAGATAGTGCAGATGCATGTTGTTACTACGGAAGTACTGGTTTGTCGATTATCTATGATGAACGAGTGGGTGCCGAACGGAGATTGGACGGACTGGAATGAGCTGAACCGAGATTGTGTGGAACGGTGTGTCACTTGCCCGGCATGGATTCACCCCGTCTGGAAGTACTGCATCAAGTAGTACTCCATCCAGAACACCGAACGTCCGACGATAGGAAACCTCCGAAGGGAGCGTGTCAAGTGTACCCGGAGAACGTATCCCAGGTTGCTGCCTGACTTGGTTGGGACGTCCAAGGACATTAAGCTACACCACAAATCTCATGGAGAGCCATATCCAGATGTACCATTCCAACCCCAAACGGATCCAATCATAAGTCCAAGAAGAACCGGTTAGTCTGGAACGATGTCCGTTGAACCGAATGGAGCTCGTTCAAACTATGAACGAGCATACCCACAATACCAGAACATGATATGGACCAGAAGATCACAGACCAGAAGATGCCTGGACGATAAGTTCAAGGCATAGTAAAAAAAAGCATAACCGACCGACCAAAATATGCTTTGCTCCGTGTGACAAGTGCCTTTGCACAATTCACCCTTGCGACGGTGTGACACAGACACCATCGAAGATCCCATACAAACATGAAGTATAACCAGAATGTGTGTATTGCTAGCCTTTAGCAGATAACCATAAACAGAGTTCGTTTTACCCTGAAGCCCGCAGGTCGCTTAAGAAGCTTTAGTCGGTTTGTCCGAGGAGCTGAGTGACAGTTGGTCAAGGCCGCGCCCGACAATACAGTAGCGGGCGTGCGTCTCTCACGAGGGATCTAGCCAAATTGGGAAACGGCTAGTGACGGCGCGCGTTCAGGTGGATATTCCCATTTCATATCCAATTTGCGGTGTTGGACTGTGGTTCCCGGTGGTATATCAGTAGGTGCCCCCGAATACCGTAAAGAAAGACTAATGTGTGAACGGACTATTCCAAGTCTGTTTCGACTTCCTCCGTTCGGAGGTGATGCGTGTTAAGAGATAGAGAGAGATATAGAGAGAGAAAGAAAGAGAAAGGGAGAGGAAGCCTAGACTGCCCAGTATAGAGTGCAAAGCCCCTAAACGTGGAACTGGCGTTTGCACCCACCACTCAAGGGTCTCAAAGAATAAGAGTGGCTGCTGGTTTGTATATTCTCTGCATTAAAAGACTATCTGGCTATTGGAGTTTGTCTGTCCGAGAAAGTTTCTCGTCCACCCACGGCTGAAAGTACACTTCCAACTCAGAAGGAATCAGGCGAGTCGAAGACAAACAATATCCATAGGGTTTCACAAGGTACACCGCCACCTTCCCTGGACGAGGGTTCTCTGTCTAGGAAGATTCTCTGGACGAGGTATTCTCGAACGAGGTATACTCCGTCCAGGAATTCAAGTGTGCCACTATACACTTAGGCATTTTAGTTTCAAACGGTCTCGTCTCAACAGCCTCAAACAGCAGTTCTTCGAACTGCGAATTCCTAACGAGGGTTGAGCGTAAAGATAAGGTCAGCAGCGGGCTGCCATTCAATTCAAAGTTTTTTTCCTTTTAGTCTAAGAGCTAAGTGTTATTTAGAAATACACGAGTCGGTGTATCTTACGTACAAACTATAAGTTAAAGCTTTGTATGCTAGTAACAGATCGTAACTTTCACATTGTTTTAGTAGATGCGGCGCCGCGCTGACAGGGCGCCCAAACATATGAACTCGTTGAAGCTCTCACTCGAAACAACATGTATTTATCTCTAAGGAGTCTCATCTGCCACGCAACACAATTATTTTCATGGTTTCAAACCCCAGAAAATAACAGAGCAGCAAACCACATTTACGCGGTTGATGGCGGTCGGCAAAAATACAGCGTTCACATTTTGTCGTTCTGCCGTCACTATTACAGACAAATTCGACGAACAACCTGCGATGTATGGCTTTGTGCAAGCTTCACGCGCTGATTAAATCTTCATCACCTTGCATTAATGTCAATTCTGATCTAAACTCGTGTGTGTCACCGCGTGTAATGAATAAATTCCTATCATTTGCAACGCTCATCATTGCAGTCCTCGCAAGTAGGCCATGCATCTCGACCTCAACGATGTTTTCGCCGTGCGAATATAATATGGATGGACACCAAGCAGAACAATTGTGGGCTTGGCTGACACATCACAAACTCCAAGATTTTTCTCACGATTCGGCCTGGTTAACCCACCACCAACGTCGCGGCCAGAGAGCGCCAACAGCAGACGGAATTGTAGCTTGACCGCCATCTTTATGTGCAAGTGTCTCAAAGCTGTTTGTCTCCTATATCCATGGGCTTATGAGCATAACGTTCGTGAATTTGGGGTTTACAACATGGTTTATGCCATAAACCTGGAACCATTAGCGCAGTATTCGGTCTGGCCAGCCCCAGCTACTAACTAATACATCTTCATGTCTCAGTGAACCAAAAAATGGTGGCGAGTGATGTACGTCAGTCAGCGCTCCTAATAATCATTACTAATTTTTTCAATGACTAAAGTGCACGATTACACAGACTGAAAATGTGCATTCGCCTTACAAAATTAATCTGTACGATTGTTCTAAGTGGTCCGTGCTAGAGGTCTGACACCTGTCCGGTGCTGGAAGATGAATCTATTCACTTTTAGTAATTTCTGCTTCCCCTAAGTAAACTGTGCCGCAAGTAATATAAATGTAGATATGTGTTCTTCAGTGAGCCTTTAAGTAGAAGTTTGTTTCGAAAACGACATCTATATCACATGAAGGAAGCTCAAGCGCGCAGTCACTGTCAAAAGATAAGAGCTTTTTGTTGATAACACGCGCAAGGGCTTGTGCTAAAGTTCCGGAAAAAAAAAACACGAGAGACGGATGACACAGTGAATGGTTGAGATGATGACACCGCTGAACGAGATCTTGTACATACCGTGACAATGTGATTATTGGAGTGTCCAAGGTACTTCCCTGTGTCACTTCGACTGGTATCAAAAGGGCCGGTTCACGCTTCGAAATAATTAAGAAGCGATTACGAACCTCGACTTGGATGAGGGATATCTGATAAAGAAGGTGCACAGAGAGGATGAAATGCAGCGGCATTGCTAAAGAACAGTTACACGGCGAAGGCTGGCGCCACCCACAATCGTGTTCTCGTGGGATGCCAGGAACGTGATGATGGAGGTGAATGAGATGATAAATCAATGAATAGGGTGTACCAGATTATTAACCTCAAAACATGGATAGTGACCTGCAACAATAGTAGATAACGTGGCTGAACGACAAGATCTCGGGGTTAGAGGCAGCACCCAGAGCAACAGCTTAGTGTACCACCGAAAAAACGTATGTCTAATAAAATAATGAGTGGTATTTGATTTTCTCTTATTTTCCATCACTATCTTGTTACATTTACTTTCACAGAATTCAGTGGCTATCGTCTTTGAAAGCCATCAGGAGTATTTCAAGAGCCTGCCAGCGAAAGAAGGGTTTCTGTTGCGAAACCGCTGCAACGTCCTGGCCCTTCGTGCGCCGGTCGCTCGCAGGCTCATTCGAAAACTGGCTCTTGCGGTAGCACTGCTAAATAACCGCATCACCTCCCCTAGTGCATAAGTGCAGTTTAGTTAGATTGCTTTAGGCCTTGCGGCTCGATCCAAAGCGGTAGATACTCACCTAAAAACTAGATACACGTCATCTTAGTGCCAACTGGAAAATTTTCGGGTGAGATAGCGAAGATAAACTTTTCATCAGAGTTTGTCAAAGGTGGAAGATGTCTGTTCATCTTGCTTTGTTTTGACAGAATCAGGAACTCAACGTGTCTACTTTAAATACATAATTAAGCTCAAACATTTTATTGTACTTGGTTTGAGTATTGGTAAGTGGATTGTTGTCCTTATGTGACGAATTACTGTAAAATCGACGTTTTTAACTCCAGCTTTGTTGTCCTTGAAGCAAGGACATAAGCACGTAATACTGCAGATACGTTTTAGTACTAGCAAAGAGCTTGTAGGATTAGACGTGATTTTAGAATCTGCATCTCCTACTGGTTATTAAAAGTCACCAGTAACAAAAGCCAAGTGTTGTAGAGTGACCGTCAACGACAGTAAACCTCATATATTTTGGCGATTCTGTCCTATGAGCTAGGACAAAAGACTAATGACGATATATTATAAAGACCATATTTGTGGGGGACATTTACATGTCATTACGGCGTTTGGAGATCCAGTCCGCATCTCTATTATGCGCAGCTAAGACATATATTTCCATTAATAGTTTTGGTTATCTGATCCGCTTGGTTCTCTCCCACCGGAAGGCAATTTCAAGGTTGTCTGTTTGAACTGTGACCAGGTTCAAGGTTGACGGAACAGTGTACTGTTAGATAGTTCTTGATTTCGAGCGACAATCTGTTTGTAATTTGCTTACAAAGAGCGAAGCGGAACTTCGGTACACGGTGGCTCGGCCAGAGAGCCACGTGCGAACATTATCCTTATCAATTAAAATTGAGGCGGAGCCGTCCTCACAAACTTTTGGTCCTTATTTTGGCCTAAACTTGGAGCTATCGGGGTTAAGCTTGTTGAGTATTGTAGAATTTATATTTACCAGTAATAAACAAACACGGTCGCGTATCTGTTTTGAGATTAACGTATAAACCCACTGAGGGGGGTATCATTTGTAATACTGGATACTAAACCCTACAAAACCTAACCTTAGGCAGGAATAGACTCTACACTTATCGACGGACGATAGCACACGTATTTCAGATTTTTACCACCCGCCTTCCATACCCATGTTTTGCTATAATCTCTAGACACTCACAGTTCGTAGGTGGACGGTGATCATTGATTTGCGGCGATTGGTGTTCAATGTTTGTTATTCATTTACCAGTGTTTGACAAACGCCGGACACTACGGCACGGAAGAAGGGGATTCTGCCATTATTTGTCGCTCTTATCACGTATATGAAGGGGGCACGCTCTGCGACGAGCAGGCATTTTAAATAGATACATCATTTCTTATAGTTTGCTAGCAAAAATATTGATTTTTTTATAGTTATTTGAAGTTGTGCATGGTGCAGTGCATCTACTCCTCTACCGGTCCAAAATTGTGCCAGTGAAGGTGCGATGTGTAAAACCGTATTTTACGTCTTAGATGACAGTAATATAAACGCGTAATTTGATGGGTAGACCAAAGTGGAGGAAGCGCATACCATAGTGGACTCAGGTGCCGTACGCCATACCTACCATGCACTTAGCATGCAAAACAGCACGCTGACAATATAGTGTCACCATGAACACCAGTCGGATATCAATGCAGACAATAATCTGTCTAATAGTGCTCTAAGATGGTTATACATCCCTCCCCATGCTCTTCATAACGACGAAGAGCAACCAATTCCTCTCAAGATAAGGCGAGGTGTGCCTTGATCTTGGCCTTTAAAACACGAAAGCAACCTGCGCAACATGAAGCTTGTGTTTGCTATGTAGTATGGGCCAATTCGAAACCAATCATATGCACTTGCTCTCGCTAGGATTGTACATCGGAGAATAAGGCGCCAATCGAAGCGGGACGAAGTGTCGTGCGTGTTCTGTAACGCGTTCTTCACTCTGGTTGTAAGCTGAGACATTGTCCAGGACTATGAACATATTCTTGCCAGCGAAATGATCTTGGTAAATTACCCACTGCTTCACCTTCTCGTAGATATCATCCATGAATCGCGTCGGAGCCATTTTGATACTGCCACGTTCAAGGCGATAGTGGAGTAAGCGTACAGCACACTGGGCCCAAAGGTTTGAGCCCTTCGAAGGAGGCAATCATATCGTCGCTCTTTCCTCTTCTTCGGTCGCCCCTGTGAGCGCAGTAGTTAGTTGCGTCATAGTATGCAACACCCCCGGCGTCCGTGTGCTCCGACAAGCTTCTCGTCAAACACTTTCGTTTCATTTTTTGCGGCATTGTTACAAGCCACTGGCTCCATGCGAACCTTTACAGCTAGTCAGGTTGCCGTTAGTTGTGTATTACAGTAGGCAATAAAAAACGGTTTGTTACCTGCTTGATCCCGACCAGCTTGGCGCTGATCGTTGAGGAGCTTTGTTGAATCTGAAAGTCAAACTAGATCATTTCTTGCATCGCCTTCAGTGTGTACGTGTAGTTCTAATCCCGATACTCTTGAAGACCAGCTTCAAACTCGGGCGTGTATTTGGTGCAGGAACACCGCACTCCACCACACGGCAACTTCTCGACCAGTCGCGACGATACGTGGCGTGTTGTATCAGGAATTTCGTTGTGCTTGGCCATGACCAACCAGCCCCTCCTTTGCTCGAAATTATTGGAGCACACGGGCGCGTGAAGCCACGGTATGGCGAGTGAGGGGGCCCCTTGGCATCCGGGCGGTGCGGCAGCTGGTGTTGGTATTGAAAAAGAGAAACGAAAATCGGAGAGCTGCGCGCCACTCGGATCTCGAAGCGCGCAAACACAGTATTCCTCCACAGCCTTTGCTTCGTGCCACTTTGTGCGGCGGCAGCTACTGTGAACAGAGCATGACCCTAACCCTCTGATTCTCTCGTCGTGGTACTATTACACCCGCAAACGCGTCCCTGATTTGCCGACTACCAGCACTGCAGCAACCCAAGATCACACAAGTATAAGACTTTACCAAGAAAATAACTGTCAAGACCAAGGAGCCATGTAAGCGAGTGTCGATGATTAACACCAAATCGTGTGATGTTCTTCATCTACACACTTGGGGTCATATATTTTATGTGGTCAAGTATAACTACGGACCGAATTCGACCGGGAGCTATGAAAACTATATCTGTTCTGGTTTACATTTCTGACTCAATATTTCAGATCTCGGACCCTCAGGTTTGCAAAAATATCTGCAAGCCACAATAGCTATTATTAGTAAAATGTAGTTAGTAGTTACACAAATGATGATTGGTCTTATTTATTATGAAGCTCGTATCACTGCTAATTAAATAAGTACTAACAGCTATTATTTTGGAATACTAAGTAATACATTCTACTAATTTGTATATTTGAAGTACCATAAAGTGTGAGACGACCAGCATATGATGCAACCCATAGATTCATTTTAGTAGACATCTACACCAACAGTATACCTACATGGTGTAGATGTCTACTAAAATGAATCTATATGTATCTGGTGCACACGGCACTGCGCGCATGCGCCTCACTTTGCTCGGCTCCGCTTGCTAAAACAAATCCGGTAGCGTCGCGACTCGCGACCTTTCAGGATGATTTCGTGGCTGGTAATCCCAAAACCGATCCGAAAAGGTCTCGACACTTACGCAATGCACCCATTTCATGAGCCATTTCTCCATTGCAAAAAGGTCTCGGCATGCTACAACAGGCATATCCATACAGAGCACTTGACAAGCAATC
Organism: Phytophthora constricta; assembly: GCA_011947335.1. Classification (NCBI taxonomy): domain Eukaryota; phylum Oomycota; class Peronosporomycetes; order Peronosporales; family Peronosporaceae; genus Phytophthora; species Phytophthora constricta. The sequence continues at coordinate 110,538 of JAAVTI010000036.1, forward strand.
AAGTGGCTTGCAAAACTTGCCTCGAGTAGAAGACTAATGCCAACGTTCTCCGTCATTCGTTCGCTGCAACGAGCTCTTCTGTTGAGTCCAGCAAGTAGATACTTGTTCCCGGTGAGAGCAGTGACTCCGTCTGCGTAGCACTAGACTCCGAGAAGCGTAGCTGGATCGGTCGAGCTTTTAAGCGTAGGAGAAAAGATAACTTGTGCTTGAGATAGCAAATATCAAAGTGAGGTCTTTATTATCTCGGCTAGTGGTGTTGTGGTGCTGTTGCTGAGGAAACATCACCAAGGTAGAAACCCCTCTTGGCCCTAGTGATCACTTCAACTTTCTCGTGATGCCTAACTCTTTGACATTGTTTTGTGCCCAAAACAGCATTTCGGTATTACAGCAAGGTTTCGAAACAAATACTGCCTTCACTTTTCCTTACAGGACCGAAAGTGAGGGTAAGACTAGTTATCCTCCAGTTGACGTTTCGAAGCAGTGAGAGCACAAAAAACGCACGAAAACGGCTGCGAGTGGGCAAGTCAGCGCGTGACCAGTCAGACAGACAGGAACAGCAAGGAAGAAGACAGAGGCTACTAGGACGTCAAGCCACGGGCAGTGCCTACGAAGGCTTGCCAGCATGTAGCTCAAGCAGGACGAGGCCCTCGACCTCCTTCTTGTTCTCTGTGCGCTCTATAAGGAGGGGATATGGGTGGCGATGAAGACGGCGAGGTTTTCAACAGCCCAGAGCGGCCTCTAATCCTGGAGGTCCGCCTCGATTTGAGCACTTATGGTGATGTTAACGCTACGAAGGGCTTCGTCTTTGATTTCAGCGGAGTCAAGCTCCTGGTAGGGCTACTTGATATACCGACCGTAATGATTACAGAGGTTGGCGACTGCTGCACCCGCGAGGAAGTCCTGAAAAAGGGCGAGAGCTACGCTCTATTTCTTAGCATACACTTTATGCACGTATTGAGGAAGCGTAGACTTAATGTTTGTATGTAAGATAGAAAATACTCGGGCTCGCGTATTTCTAAAGCACTTAAGACTTTAGATCAAAACAGAAAACTGAATTGAATGGCAGCCCGCCGCGTGGCGGTGACCTTATCTTTACGCTAAACCCTCTTAAGATGATATCTATTGCAAAGGTGAGAGCACGGTTGGCTCTCACGCGTTTACATGAAATGCATGCACATGATTGGTTGAAATTGGCCCTTTCAACCAATATATGTGCGCCTGAGCGCCTGTCAATGATAGTTGCATTGACGGCTCGTAATGTTGGTCGCTAGTGTGTGTAAGATACACACAGTAGGGTTTGCGTGTATTAATATAGGCCGACTTTACTATCCCTGTATAGCCCCGCTACGTCAACCCCTCTCAAAGTGCGAGTATCACATTCGGGAGGTAACGGTGACCACGATCTTTTCTGTGGTTACTTTCCGTCTTCTTCGTTAACCGAAAAACACTCACGCTCATTTCGCAATGAGCGTGTCAATCCCAAGTCCCCAGGGAGCCCCAAGGCCCCCGTAAGTCCCAAGACTTCCGCATCCGGTGGGAGTTCCCCATCAGATGGCAAGACACTGTCAGTGCGTGAGTATCACGCACTACAAGTCGAGAGAGAGCACTCGAGTAACCGCGAGAGCTATAAACAAGTTGACACTATAGTCGCCAAGGCAACCCGTCCCTTCGGGGCGGGTGACTTGACTGTCGCGCAGCCTGCGAAGGCTGCGCACACCACGTCCCCTGGACGTGATGACGAAGCGTTGGACCCTGACCTCATTCATTGTCAATTACGGCAGTGACTGGTTAGCGAACGAAGAGGAACACTCTTTCCCGTGAAGGCCAAGCCTGCTTCAAGCAAGCCTGCTGTGAGCAAGCCTGCCGTGAGCAAGCCTCTTAGCGAGAGTCTGTCGCCGGGTTCACGTCGTAATCGTCAGAGGATGGCGAGGTTGTGCACACTAAGCGTGCGCGGTCTGAGAGCAGCGGAGCAGCGGATTCTCCCTCCGCGAATAAGTCTTCTTCCGCCCGAGCGTCCCTGCCTCCTGGCCGCCACGCGGCTCAGTCTCAGAGAACTGAACCGTGGATGCTTTCATTGGAACGCGTTCATCGGCTCCGATAGTCCGACGAAGGCGGCCAGTTGTGCTCTATTCCAGGTCGACTCCATCAAGGATGATGATGTCGAGAAGGATCTTGGCCTCGCGGCCGGCTCCGATAAGTTACGAAACTACTACACGTCGCTGTACCTTGCCCTTCGCCACTACAAGGGCGTGCGCCACACCGTAAAGAGCAAGGTCTCTGAGATAGTCGCGCTGACTCAGGGCTAAAACCAGTTCATATCGATCTGGAACAATGCTGCTGCTGCTTTCCGAAAGCGTCTCGAAAGCATGCGTGAGCGCTATTATAGACATAATAGCACTGGCAAGGCTACCCGCTTGCACGAACTCAGTGCAAGCGCTGGTATACCTTGTGCCGTTCCCCGTGGAGAACGGTGTCCAGTCTGTCCACCCAACGCGGACAGACTGCGTGAGAATGAAGTCGACGGGTACTCGACTATACGAGTACCCAGTGAAGTCCGAGACTGGCGTTTCACGGTCTTCCCGGATGCCGGGAAGAGAGCACCCCGCCTGATCCCGTTACGCGCCTACCCGTCCCCGGGGGCGTGGGGTGGTACACTGTCGAGCGGAGACCTAGTCTCGGCTCGGGCGGAGGTGGTGGCGGTATTTGTACGCCATCACCATTTCCGGAATATCCATCACGAGGATATTCCGCGGTTCCCACGAGTCGTATTGGGGAGGTATCCTCTCCAACGACATCGAAAACGACGCGGACCTTGATCACTGCGTGGCTACTGGTGAGCTACAATTGGCTCGCCAATCTAGCAAATTGAACCGTCGGCAGCCCGCAAAGGCGCCGGCGGAGAAACCTCAGCGCATCGATCAGCCGCTTGCGGCTGATCAGACCTTCGGCGCAACTGGCAGCTGACTATTCAGCCACCCGCCGTGAAGTTTGGAAGACGATCGCTGAGCAGAGTCAGGTGATTTCAAACCACTCGCCACGATTGTCCGCTTCTCGCGAGACAGCAGGTGACGCGCTGTCTCGAGTCGAGGACGTCGAGAGGAACTTTGCGAAGCTCGTTGAGACCGTTCGCATGCGTCGCTCGCGCTCTGCGCGCGGGCGCGACGAGGATGACGAGTCGTAACTCGACCATCGTGCTTCTTCGTGCTCATGTTGGTTGAGCGCGCGGGCGTATCATGCTCATGATACGCCTTCTGTCGCCTGACATAAAACGTCGGGTGCAGTCTGTTGGGATGTCCAGCGCGTAGATTGTGCCTTGGCGATGCAAGACACGGAAGGGGTTGATGAAGCGAGGAGCGAGCTTGCTTGCTCCAAAGTACAAGACTGCATGTCTAGCCAGGTTTGCGTAGACAGTAAACTAATGAATTCGTTTTGAACTCACTAATGTTGTTCCTTAACTTCTTGTCAGCGTTCATCTTCTGTCGATCGACGGAAATGCAATGACATCACGAACAAACAGCATGACGACTTGTCGATTCTAATCGAAGTCTTTCGCATCGACATTGGTCGTGTCGACCAATGTGTCCTTGGTAGCTATCGTGCCCTGCACGATGCGCCCTTCATCTTGAGTCTCCACATGTGGCATGGACACGTACTTGGTCGAAGCAGTGACGTCGCCCTGTGTCGTCACTGTATCGTCTTGGTTTCCGGTGTTTGACTCCGTGTCTTGCGTCACGTCTGCTCCCGGAGCAGGCGTGGGACGGGTCGTTATTTGTTATTTCGCTCCCGGAGTGAAAAGTGTTTGGTCTTCTCCCGTCGCTTAGGGTACTTGGTCTTCCTATTTCGCTCCCGGAGCGAAAGGTACTTGGTCTTTTGCTTGTCACTTCAGTGCCGGCCACGGAGGTGTTGTTCTCGATGGCGCTTGCACCCGGTGCAGACGGAAAGCGTACTTTCTTCTGGCGCGTGGCACTACGTGTCACGGCGTTTAAATTTTCCTGTGGGCGTGGCTCGCTCACATATCCTCCCCTCTCAAGGGAGCTGACACCCCGCCTAGCATGGCAGGTACCCGTGGATGCCGCATGGCATTCACGTAGAACGATGTATGCCCTGTAGAGGCATGCACCGAGTTGTTGATGGCAAACTCTGCCATCGGGCAAACAGTCGCTCCACTGGGAGAACGAGTGGGCGTAGCTCTCGAAGATGTCACCGAGCACGCGGTTCAGGCGCTCGTTCTGCCCCCCTGCGGTGGTCGGCTGTCGACATCGACAACCGTGTACGAAGGAGGCCGAAGACCTCCTTCCAGAAAGCGGCCGTGAACCTTGGATCACGGTCGGACACTATCTCACGGGGCTTACCGTGAGAGCGGAAGACGAGCTCCACAAACAGACGTACCGTCTGTTTGGATGTGACTTAGGCAGGTACCGCAGCAAGATGGTCCATCTTGCTGATGCGGTCGACAGAGACGACCACTCCAGTCCGCCGCTTAGCGTTGGGCGGTAACCCGAAGATGAAGTCCACTGTAGCGGTGCTGGCCAAGCCGGCGTCGGCTTCACTTGTTTGCACGTCTTGCAAGCACGGATGTGCTTGCGGGCCACACACCCGCGCTTGTACTGGCGAGGCCAGTAGAAGTCACGCGAGAGAAGAAGATACGTCTTCTCTCGGCCCAGATGCCCAGCCGATGGGGCATCATGATACTTGCATATGATTCGCAGTCGCAGATGAGAATCATCAGGGACGACGATGCGAGCGACATCGTCGTCAGCTGCAATGCATAATAGCAAACCGTCGTGTGCACAATACATGTGCACACGCGATCTAAGATGTGGAGGCAGCGCGCGATGCGCGCTGTCGGAGCCTCATCGTCGAGCAGCGACGATGTGGGCATACTGCTTCGTTCAATGCCAATGGCATTAACGCTAACTATTTTGTAGTTGTAATCCGGCTGACCCGACAGTGCGTCGGCCACCACATTCAACGTTTCAGGTTTATACTCGACCTAGAAGTTGTATTCAGCGAAGAAAATGACAGCCACTGTGCTATTCTTTGAGAGAGATCTGGTGACGTTACGGCCGTCCGTAAAGAGGCGTGATCTGTGTAGATCACGAAGGGTCTATCTCCAAGGAGATAGACACGGAACTTGGCCAACGCGTATTTCATGGCAAGGAGTTCCTTGTCATGTACTGGATAGTTGCGCTCAGCATGCTTAAGCTGACGAGACTGATAGCAGATCACATGATCACCTCTTTCGTGATCGTACTGCATCAGAGCGCATCCGATCGCAAAGTCGGATGCGTCACGTACAACGTGGATTGGCGCCTCGGCCAGGCCCTTTTTTAGAGTTGAAGACCTGCTGACATTCAGCAGACCATCCACTCCGCGTCCTTCTTGAGGAGGCGCGACAGTGGCCATAAACTCCCAGCGTAATCGTGTATGTACTCGCACAAGTACGTAGCCAACCCAAGGAACTGTCGCAGTTCCTTTGCATTCGAGGGTGCAGACCTCGTTGATCACCCTGATCTTTTTCGGGATCAGGGCGGACACCGTCCTTGCCGACAAGGCGTCCGAGAACTGGAATCTCGGACGCTCCAAATATGCACTTCTTTATATTTGCATATAAGTTGTGCTTGCGGATCAGCGCAAGCAGTTGTCGGAGATACCCCTGGTGTATCTCGATGTCTGACATCTCGTCCACAGCCCAGGTTGGGTCTACGAAGGCAAAAACCAAGAAACCATCTCGGACCGGGCCCGAGGCGACTGTTCAAGAGAAGATCCCTCCTCAAACCGGGCTTGAAGAGGTAAGATTCAAGGAGACCCCTCGTCGGGCCGGGCCCGTTGAGACACAAGATATGGGTCGTTGTCGGACCGGGTCTGACAAGGGTCGCGGTATGAGGAGCCCGAAGAGCTCCTCACAACTGAAGGTACCGAGACCGGACAGGAAGGTCGCTCCTCCCTGTCCCAAGATCGCCCTGCACCGAAGCGTGCAGGTGACAAGCCTCCATCGCCTGCGACGGGCGATGTCGAGTACGAGAGAGTGAATGCGCTGACGCAAACACTCTCTGGGGTCCAATGTCACGAGTTGACAGTGGAGTGTCCTCCGAGCACTGCCTCGGAGTTGACAGCGCTGGGAATGCAGAGCTGGAAAGTCTTAGCACGGGATCTTCGCGCCGGGCGCGTAGGACAAGGATGCATCCTCACCGACCGTGAGGATGTCATGATCACAGAAGATCTCGAGGATCTGCGGCAGGTTCTCGTGCGAAACCCTGACGGCGATACGGCCCTCAGTGCCAAAGCGAAAAAGGATCGATTTGCAGAGCAGAGCTCGGACTCGCTCAAGTCGAGTATGTTCTTCGGGAATACGCCGACGTATTCCCGGATAAAGTTCCTGCGGAGCTTCCGCAAAATAAAGGGATTCAGCACGAGATTGATCTCGTGCTAGGCACGAAGTATTGTGTCACGCGGCAGTGGCCACTGCCGCGTGAACAAGTCAAGGCCATCGACGAGTTCTTCGAAGCTCGTGCGGCAATCGAAATCCCCGCACAGCGCCCCACGTTTTGTGTCAAGAAGACACAGGGCAGATGGCGCAACGTTCATGCGTTTAACAAGACGAACGATGCAACGATACCGGCGCAGACGCCGATACCGAGTAAGGACGTCATCATCGATTTGATGAGCAAGATCACCGTGCTCAGTTCTCTCGACCTAACATATGTTTTTACAAATCTTAATGCGTGAGAGTGATGTCCCTCTCACGGCGGTAAGCACCCCAATCGGAATGCTTTGGGAGTGGCTACCGACAACGACACAAAAAGCCAGACGATTCAGTTTGGCTCTCTATGCAAAAATCATTGACACAAAACTCGGGCTGGCACGCTAAAGGTTTTTCTAAAACGAACTTTACAATATACAAAAATGAGCATTTTATTAGTCGGTTTACACTATAACTGTCTCAATCCTAGGAATTGCAGTGTCAAAGCTACGAATTACCAGATCTGACGAAAATTTATCCCACGCCTCAATCGTAGCTCTAAGACGTTTTTCAGGAGCAGAAAGCCCTTTTAGGTGTGTACGCACCGCGAATTGCTGCTTTCAGTGGTCCCATCGGTCGCTGCGAGCCCGATCTGCTTGATGCGGGCGAGGGCTGCCAACTTTTCGTTGATTGTGTATCCGCGTTGCTTGCGCTTCATTGCGCGCGTCTGGAAGTGCTGGAAGGAGGGCAGGAAATGCAGGAAAAGGGCTCCGTTTTTTTCGGGGCCCACCACCCAAGTTTTAGTTACGTTTATTGGCAAAAATTAATTAGCAATATTCGAATTTGATTGGTCAAAACTTTGTATCAGCTTCCCGCACATTCCCGGGCTTTGTGCACCCCGGATTTTTGTGCCATTGTCGGTAGTGATGCCACAGGAGCTTAAGAATGCCTTTGCGACGTTCAATCGATGCGTAATGCATCTATTACGGTCGGTGCGGAAATTCGCACCGACGTACTTCGACGATGTGTTCATCCACAGCTGCGAAGGGTTCGGTCCAAACCCGGTTTGGACGTGGGTGCGCTCCGGGAGTGCACCCTTCAGTTGTGGTTTCGCCCAGGCACGGACGAAGAAACCTCCCGGAGGTCTTCCTTCATCTTTTGTACGCGTCGGCGTTGGCGGCCGACATGCTCTCTGGCTGGGATGAGCGAGGTTGCCCCCGCTCCCGACGCACGCACCGCGAGGAGCTCGCACAACGTTGACAGAGACATCGCTCACTGTCATGTTGTCCGCTGTTTCGAGGACGTTTACGTCCTCGGCGCCGAATGAGATTATAGACTGGGCCTTCCAGTCTATCACTGGGGCATGGCGCTTCAGCCACGGCTTGCACAATATCATGTCGAACTGGTCGTCTAAGTCAAGACAGTAAAGTCTTCGGTGAAGGTCCGACCTTCATAGTAAAAGCTAACATACCCAGTTCGCTTTCGTGTCTTCACGGTTTCGCCTGTCGCCAGGCGCACCACCAACTCGCTCAGAGGAGTCTCCTTCTCCTCGGCGCACATCGCATTCAGACTCTGCAGTCGAACAAAGTTGTTCGACGCGGCTGAATCGACCAGTGCGTGCATGGATCTCCCATACACAGCAACCTCTAGGATGATCAGCCCAGCTCAACCATCCTGCCCTTTCACTGCGGTTGCAAGCACCGCAGTGAAAGGGCAGGATGGTCGAGCAGGGGCAGGGCGCCCCGCCCCTACTGGCTTCCGTTCTTTGTCTTCCGCCGTTTTTGTCTTCCGCGCCAACGATGATCGTTGGCACGATACGATGTACCGCGAGTAGCAGGCTTAGGGCCTGCTACACACTCGCGTGCGTAGTGACCAGTGTTTCGACACTGGAAACACCACTGCGTTCTTCTACGCGGATCCATCTGCTGCCTGACCGCAGACGCACTTGATAGGTCCATGGGCTCGGGACCGCCCATGAGCCTCGGTCGCGGACGCGGTGCCCTGGCGTGTCCGCGTGTATTTTAGTTTGATGCCAGCTAAACTCTTCCTGCGATGCAAGGCGGAAGGCTTGCTCGAGAGTACTCGGTACTTTCGGAAGAGATAGGTCTTCACGGACCTGTCTCTAAGTTCCTTCATGAAGGTGACAACTTGTGTCGCCTCATCAATGGGTGGTTCACGATACTTGACACCAAGTATCGAGCCTGCTACGCGTACGCAAGTACGTCGCGCTTGCCTTGTTTCAGGTCGAGGAACTCCGCCCTCGACCTGAACTCCGACTCGGGAGGCTCAAACACGAGTTTAAACCCTTCCTTAACCCCCTCGTACGTGTTCCAGTACGTACCTTTCGTAAGGCGTGTGCCATACGCCCAGTGTCTAGCACGTTCTGCTGGACACGACATGGCGTGAGCGTCTTGTAGCGACGATCCTGGATCCACCGTGCAGCGATCGCTGTCTCGAGCACTACCCAATAGTGGCTCGTTCGAGCCTCCGGAGAACGGAGCCATAGACGACACCTTCAGTGACTCGAAACGCAGAACAGCAGACGTTTCTTTCTGCTGTTGCTCCTTCTTTGTGTAGTCGAACACGACTGCATGGTGTTCACTTGGTGACAATGAGCGAAGCATGCTCAGTGGACTCGCTACGACTCGCGAGAGTCGTAGCAACGCCTCCCACTGCTGATCACTCAGATGGGGGCAATCCTCTGTCGTAACACGAGAGCGGATATTCGAGCTCCGTTAGACGGAGCACCGGTTTTCGTCTCCATAGCCAAATTCCATATGGCTATTCTCAGTAGGCGTTGAACGGACTAGAAAGTGCTACCAATGAAACAGGGCGAGAACTACGCTCTGTTTCTAGCATATACTGTGATGAAGCGTAGACTTAGAGTTTGTATGAAATATAGAAATACACGGACTCGTGTATTTCTAAGAACACTTGATTTTTATACTAAAATCTTAAACTGAATTGAATGGCAGCCCGCCGCGTGGCGGGGTGACCTTATCTTTACGCTAAACCCTCTTAAGATGATATCTATTGCAAAGGTGAGAGCACGGTTGGCTCTCACGCGTTTACATGAAATGCATGCACATGATTGGTTGAAATATGTCCCTTTCAACCAATAGCTGTGCGCCTGAGCGCCCGCCAATGATAGTTGCATTGACGGCTCGTAATGTTGGTCGCTAGTGTGTGTAAGATACACGCACTAGGGGTTGCGTGTATAATGTAGCCCTGCTACCAGGGTTTGGTCGTACTTGTGTTTTTCGCTTGATACTCCCAGTCTCCTGCCAGTCCAGAGTTGCAAACTGTACCGATATTAAAAGTACTTTGATGACGCGTTCCTCGGGTACTATAGTAGTAGTACTATCGTACGAGTACAGTATCGCAAAGACCGCCGTGGGCGGAGGCCAAAAGCATGCATTCGAATATCTATCGATCGAGGAGTTGGCTAACTGTGTGGTATGGTGCATTATGCAAGGGATCTCTGTTCAGCATATTCCAGTCCATCAATCTCCGTTCGGCATCCACTCGTTCATCACATGGAATCGCCAAACCAGTACTTCCATAGTAAACTTAGACAGGCATGCGTCTGGCAAGACAAGGAATGCCTGGATAGACAATCTCTGGACGAGGACAAAATCCTCGAACAGACACATAATTACTGGACGAGGACATAATCCTCGGACGGACACTTTGAAATTCTCTTTTGGGGAAAGGATCTCTGGGCAGACATTTCCGTTCAGTGGGTCATCTAAAATCTGGTTTTCCATCGTCTCAACCGCCCCTCTAGTCTTGATCCAACACTAAGCCCGGTGGCGTGGGCGACTGGTCAATGCTTCTGGACCTTACGCTGTGGACCGAGGGTTCGATTCCCACAGCGGACATTAGTTTCTCTGAGCGAGAAGCGAATAGAGCCCACGTCCCTCATGGCCCAGGCGGTTAGGGCACCCCAAAAAGGTTAAAAGACGTAGAGAACAGCGCAGGCTGTATGTGGAGGGTTGGTCTCCGCATCGAACAGTCCGCTATGACCTCGGTGACAGTGTGAGTTCGTGTCGTAGGCCTAAATATAGGTTAGGAGGGGTGGCGTCTAAAACCCATCACCAGCTCAGAAAAGCGGCTCTGTACGAAGAAATGTACTGGAGAAGCGCGCTGAGCAGCCCCTCCGCACTACGTACAGTGTAACCCCGTTACCGCCACAAGGCAAAAACTAAATTATTTTATTGATCCAACAGTAAGAAAAACTTGTTGTCGAATTGGCGGGTCAGGGCTGGACTCAGGCGATAATAAATTGTCTGGGCAGAGAGTCGGAGCCATCATACCGTTGGACTTGCGTTACTTTCGCAGCGCCCCATCCCCGTCGATGTCACATCTTGGACTTGCCTTTCCTATGATCTAAAATTCCCGTTCAAGTTCCGTCTCGTCCAGGAATCGACTTTTCTCCATCGATACCATCACCTGTTCACAGTCACAATCAAATCAATATTCAGTCATTTTCACTTGCAGCGGTCTTTTGTCGTTCGGAGATTCCTGTCCGGAGTTAAAATCTCGGATGACCATCCCCAGTCTGCATAGACTCGAATCGAGCTTTTCATCTGGTCGTCTGATTGAACTCGCATAGGAGGGCTTCGCAACTTAGTTGAGAAACTGGAATCCATTCTGGATCTTCACACCCCTTCCACTGGATGAGATATTCTCGTACACGTCTGGACGGGCGAGTTTACTTCGTCCAGCGTAAATCCAAAATATCTTTTACTTCGTACTCGTCGTTCGCGTCACATCTACGGTCCCTCGTTGAACAAAGAAGTTGGTACAGAACGCCTCGAGCATCAAGTGCGAATTGTTCGGCCAGCTTGGAAAGTCGTCGGATCTCTGGATGAGAAAATTCTTTGAATTCTCTGTTCAGAAATTGCTTCAGTTCCATCAGACGAGGGTTACTTTCCTGATGTGCTTTGATGCGACGCCATCGTTCAGCTTGATGCTCGAGCGGCGTCAACGGTTCTGTGCTATCTGGTCCAGGTTGACATTGACTCCTTGTCACCACAGGCATAACTTTCGCAGCCGTGGACAAGGCTTCTGACTTTGGACTTGTACCGACTTCCTCATTCGTAGTTGGACGAGATATTGAATCCTCGTCCAGAGATTTCAAATCCTCGTCCGGGGTCTTTCCTTCTTCGTCCAGGATTAACACAGTCTTCAAGAGCTTTTCATGGATACGCGAAACCTGTTCCAGGTGTGCCCTTTCAGCCTAGTCTTGGACCTGCCACGCCTTGCAAAGTGCTAATGTCTTGGACGTCAGGTAGTCTGCTACCTGACGTTACCTGGATAAATTCTCGTTTAACGTGGACCAGTCGAAGAGACTTGAACTTGACTTTCAGGACTTCATACTCGGACAGACGTCTTTGCAGATTTGGCTGCAAACAATTAATCAGACCTTGGACTTGCTGGATGACGATTCTTGAATCGCCTACCACGACCAGTTCCTGGACGCCCCTTTCCGTTAGCCAGAGTTAGTCCTTTCAACAGACCATGCTATTCCGCATCGTTCATCGTGACATCCTCAAGGACAAAACCGTGCGCACTCAGAACGTGCCATCCAGGAAGTTTCCAGATTACACATCCACAACTTCCCTGTTTGGTCGAAGTCTTGGCTGCCCCGTCGAAACTTAAAACGATACCTTCAAAATCTCGTTCAGCATTTCAACACTAATCACGGACGGAGCTTTGACTCACACCTTGGCCGAGATCAGAGATTCAGCAACCGCGTCTTTTCACTTGACATATTTGCTTCAAACGGGAAGTACTCCTCCGTCTGATTTTCGTCGTTCGGCGATTCTTTGACTACGCATTCTGGAACAATATCCGTCTGAGTTCCGGCATCCACTGAAGTGCATGTCTGGGTACTTACACTTTCTCGTCTAGGCTTTGCATCGTTTGTCCGTTCGGGGCATCTTACGAGTTGAACAGTCCGTCCTTCGGTTTATCCCTGGTCAGGTTTCAGCAGAAGCCTGGACGGCCAATCGTAGGCCGGGCTCTCCACTTTATGCGAAGCTCTAACTTTCTCTAGCCTGGACAAGCCGTTCTGGCGTCTTCTCATCTGGGCAGAGTACGTATTCTCGTAAATGAACTGCTGCCACTCGTTGTATCGGCGTCTTCCTGGACGCAAAAATGCCCCGCATGGGGAAAATGTCCGAATTTCACAGCCACCACTTCCATTCCAGGGTCAACGGAAAGATTCCTGTTCGAAATATTCACAACCTTCACCGCCACTGCCCAGGACTTGGACGCATGGATAATCTTGGTGACCATCGATCTCCTCGTCCAGCCCAGACGAGCATCTGCTGTGGATTTTTCTGGCCATAGCGGATACGGACGACGGTATATTCTGCTGGACGGAGATATTCGCACGCCTCCGGTTGGATGGGTATTTGAGAACCCAACCTGTTCCGGGGTAGTTCATCGTACATCACCACCAATTCCTCGTCCGGAAGCAGCACGGTCCCTTCTCGGATTCCTAGTCTGACTCCTTCTGCATACATGAAATTCATGCCCAGCAGTGCATCTACACCTGCACCAATATTCGCGACCCAAACTGTCATAACATATACAGCCTTCGATACAAGCGTAATTTTGACTTCCGCGCTGGACGAGATGTACGTTGGAGCTCCTCCTAGACCGGACACTCTGATCCGTCTGCATACGAAGCTTGAGCCTACGCGCTAGGTCCAAGGTAATTATAGTAACATACGCCCCTGTATCCAGGAGAATCCTCGTCCGGAAATTATTTATTGCTCCATGTACAGTCGCCACTGCACGAGTATCCTGAACGTCATGCTCCGTCCACCATCCATATCGTTCACCCGGTAATAACTTAAACTCCGTCCAGGATTCCTCGTCGAGTTGAACGAACTTTCTTGGTCGGAGTGCGGAAAAACATCTTCGTTCGGGGTTATCGTGCATTGGTGGTTATCTTGTTTTATTTTCTTCAGTTCTGGACCAACATAGAATAACACACACAATTTTGGGTTTTTCTTCTGCCCGTCGCGTACTGGATCCCCATCCAGCTGGCTTAGTGGTTTAACGTTTGTCCCCCAGAATTGATTTCGCTGCCCAGGAGTTGATCCCGGACATGGGTCGGCAAGTCTTGTAGTCCACCCTTACGTACGAGAGCCTTAATGACTTGGTAGTCTTCAGAATAGGACAGTCTAGTCCATGATACTTGTTGCAGATCTCGCACGGCGAAACTCGACAGTCGAATGGTGGATGTCCAATCCGATGACACTTGTCACACGTGATGTCCTTCCAGCAATTCTGTCGACGATGTCCGAACTTCTTGCATCCTTCGCAGAATTCGTATCTGTCCGGATTCTCATAACGGGGTGATGTTCCTAGACGGAGGTCGTTCAGCGGTCGCCAGCCCGAATGTTCCATGAAGCGGTAGACTTCTCGACGGAGGTTGTCCGTCCAAGGAATGTCTGGACGAACATTCTGTGAAGAATTCTTGTCTAGTACATGGGCGATAGACGGAGAGTTTGCTTGGAACGGTGGTTCCATCTCTTCCACTTCGTCCTTGAAATCCACCTGGCGTTCGAGACCTTCGTCCGGAACTTCACTTCTCTGGACAACATATGCCGGTCCGGCTCGTTTTGGTTTGAGATGACCTCGCGGCGTATTGTCCGCCCGGAAATCTCGTGACTTGGGTGGAGGAGTAGAATAGCCCTGGTCGAGTGACACATCCTCGTCCTGTTCCAGCACAAATTCCAAGTCCTTGACTCGTTTAAAACGTTGTCTTATCAGACTCGACTTGAGTGCAGCATCTCTGAGGCTCTTGATGTATCGCTTGACGTGCCTGCTTCATTGTGTGCTGGTCGACTTGTAGTCAATTGCAGCTTTTACAGCCGCCTTGCTCAGTCGATATAGGAATTCGATAGCTGTCTCGATATCTTCTACCACATCGTGTAGTACCGTTCGGAGTCGGACGTACGAGTTTTCAGATATCTCCGTCTGAAAGCCTTGGAAAACTCCGTCCAGTCGTTACGGACATGTCCGTCCAGTTGGCCACGCCAATTCCGGACGGAAGACGAGAGTTTAGTCTTGAGCTCACGGAACTTGGTCTTGCCCGACCAGCGTCCTTGAGTCGTTAGGTTAGTGAACGTATCCCACCAATTCCGGCGATCACTTAGCGACGCCTTTTCATCAAACTGCTCCAGCATACTTAGGTTCACGAACGGGTGCAGAGCCAGAATAGTCGATCCAACATCAGCTTCCTTGGCCGAGCCTTTCACCAGATAATCTCCATCATCCGAACCACCGTCCGAGCTTGGAATATAATCATTTGTCCGAGTCCGAACTAGAACTGGAACTAGGTTCGGACGGGGAATCCCTTGACTTGTCCTTTTGCCTCTCTCTGTCCTTCTTCTTCTCGTCCGACTTGTCACTCGACTTCTTGGACGGAGGTTTCTTGGACGGAGTTTTAGACGATTCTTGCTTGACCTCGGGTTGCACTTCTGTCTTGATCGTCGTCTTGGTCTGTCTTCCGTCTCCGTCTAACCTATCGTCCGGCCGAGTTCCTCCTGTCCGAGTAGTCTTCGCAGTACTTGCCCGGAGAAGCTCGTCTACGTTCACGTTGGGCAGGGTAGCACGGAGTTGTGCTACCGCTAGCTTGTTTATCGCCTTTGATGTCAGAGGCCTTCGCCCCTTACCGGCACTTCGAGCAGTGCTTCCGGAGACTGAATGCGAACTCGAAAAGTCAGTTGTTCGTTCTGGGTGAACCTTCTGTTTAGGCTCGACGGTTGTCGAATCAGGGTTCGATGTCGCTAAATCAGGTTGAACCTGGGCGGAGGTTGCACGAAGGTTGCGCAACTGACTGGCTTGAAACTTTTGCATGTCCAAAGCCATTTTCTTCTCTTTTTCCCGTTCAGCCTTGACCAATTGAAGCTCGTTCTGGAGATACTCAAACTGTGCATTCCAGTTCTTCTCGGCTTCCTGGACGACCTATGCCCCTTTCATCGCGAACTGCTCTTCCTGACTCTTGACATAATCCGCGACCATGCTTTCCAAACGTTCACGTTCCAGACGGGTCGCTTCTTCCTGGGCGGCCTCAATAACTGCGGCCAACTCCTGGGGACTTAGACCAGCATTCGACTCTGGACGAAGATCCTTGGACGGAGTTTTCTGGACGGACTGAAAACGACGTTCCGGTTCAACAGCCTTCTGTTCACCTTCTCGATGTAGACGAGCTTACTCTTCCAGACGTCGTTCCATCCGAGCCATCGACTTTGCATCTCGAAAGTCACGTTTAGTGCGAACTGAGTCGCCCCAGATGCTACTGACGTCCCTGAGCGTTCCGACTTGATGGATCTTCTGGACGATGATTTCCTGTCCGAGTGTCTCGATTCCCCGGTCTGGAAGTACTATGTCAAGAAGTACTCCGTCCAGACCACCGAACGTCCGACGATAGGAAACCTCCCAAGGGAGTGTGTCAAGTGCACCTGGAGAATGTATCCCAGGTTGCTGCCTGACTTGGTCGGGACGTCCAAGTGATATCAAGCACCACCACAAATCTTCTGGATAGTCATGTCCAGAAGTACCATTCCAACCCCAAACGGATCCAAGTCCAAGAAGTCTCGTCCAGCCGAACGATGTCCGTTCACCTGAACGATGTCCGTTCAATTCTGAACGGAGCCCGTTCAACACTGAACGAGCATATCCAATACCAGAACGCTGGACGATGATGGGGTGGGGGGCATGGACCAGAAGATCACAGACCAGATCGTGCCTGGACGACAACTTCAAGGTTTAGTAAAACCAAGTATAAACCGACCGACCAACGCGACCAATTAAGAGTTGCTTGCTCCGTGTGACACGTGTCTTTGCACAGTTCAACATTGCGACCGTGTGGCACTGAATCCCACCGAAAGATCCCATACAAACATGAAGTATAACCAGAGTGTATGTATCGCTAGACTGTAGCAGATAACCATAAACAGAGTTCGTTTTACCTTGAAGCCCACAGGTCGCTTAAGAAGCTTTTGTCGGTTCGTCCGAGGAGCTGAGTGACTGTTGGTTGTGGTCGCGCCTGACAACGCAGCAGCGGGCGTGCGTCTCTCACAAGGTATCAAGCCAAATTGAGAAAGGACTGGTGACGGCGCGCGTTCCAGGTGGATATTCCCATTTCATATCCAAGTTGCGGTGTTGGTCCTAGACGGACATTTGCATTTCATATAAACGACTGTGGGTTCCAGGCGGTATATCAGTAGGCGCCGCTGGAAGACCGTAAAGAAAGACTACTGTGTGGACGGACCGCTCCAGGTCTTTTTCGATTTCCACCGTTCGGGGTTGTGCGTGTGTGTGTGTGTGTGTGTGTGTGTGTGTGTGTGTGTGTGAGAGAGAGAGAGAGAGAGAGAGAGAGAGAGAGAGAGAGAGAGAGAGAGCCTAGACTGACCAGTGTCTAGTGTGGAACTGGTGTTTAATCCCACCACTCAAGGGTCTCAAAGAATAAGAGAGGCTGTTTGTTTGTATATACTCTGCATTTAAAGGTTATCTGGCTATTGGCGTTTGTCTGTCCGAGAACAAGTTTCTCGTCCAGCATCCACGCCTGAAAGTACACTTCCAACTCAAGCGGAATCCGGCAAGATCTCTGGGCAGACATTCTGTTCAGTGGGTCATCCAAAATCTGGTTTTCCATCGTGTCACAGGTGCTGCTTGTAGCTAAAACTACTTACGGGTCGCTGCAGTGTCGTTCAACACTTCGATTTGACGATTCTCGCGAACATTGTGGCGCATATGCACCTGCATCTCGGCCCGCGCGTTGTCTGTACTGGCTCGAAGTGGGCTCATCATGAATCCCCGGTAGAGAACATGCGCTCTTGAAAAGCGTTTAAAGGGCTGCGCCCAAGCCAAACTCGTGCAAGAGCTGAAATGGTCTGAAACAGCGCGGCTCCCGTTTCCCTGTACCAGCGCAAAGTATCTACGTGCTATGGACAGCGCTCGAGGTCTCCAGCATACCTTGTCATTGCGGCGAGCTAGGAGAAAGCGCTGTTGTCGGAAGCTTGCACCATGGCAACCCGTGTCCATTGTACTGTGTATTGGTTCCTCAAACGTCAGGTGCGCTTCTGGATCCCACCCGTACAAAACAGTACTGTTGGAGCGACAGAGCAATGTACTGGATACTTTAGTAGCAGTAAAATGAGAACTGAGCAAAGTACAGGATGCTATATTAATATGAACAGTACTAAAGTACTGTTTTATGATGCCACCTCGATTTACTACCACGCCCTGGGAGTAGCACATCAGACGTTGGATATCAGGTCAGGGACGCCTCCCGGGAAGAGGCCATGTTTAACGATTTTAAGCTCTCCTGCCACAGTGTCTTAAAGTATTAAAACGTAGTATAATGTAATACAAATTTGACAACTTATATTAATCCGTCTACTACAAATTTAAGTTGCAAGAATCGTGGTATTAGTATTAACCCTTAGTTCCCTTATGTTGGAAGTTCCAACATAAGGGGTGTTTACCCTAATTAAGGTTTGTCGCAGTGTCTCTGGTATGTTGGATCTCCAACATAAGAAGAAATTACACTTGACATTTGTATATGGCAACGGTCCATGTTCTAGTATACTGAAATCAAGATATTGTTTTGAGTGTAAAGCGGCCGAATGGACAGGCTTAGTTGTCAGTGGGCAAGGCTCATCAGAATGCGATTAAAAAGGTGCTGCGCACCCACTACCGATCGAGTGGACAGCAGTCACAAAACTCTCATTCTTCAAAACGACGACGTGGGCGTAAGATGGTTACGCCGACTCCCTAGACTCCGAGACACCAGCTTTCTGACCGAGAGCACTGGCTGTGATCAGAGGCACTACTCAGCGAGCGCCATGGGCGACGCGTTCGACGTGCGGAGCAGAAGGAGGACAATGTGGGGCAGCGAAGCAAAGACGAGGAAGGCGTCCAGGAAGCTCAGCACTGCAGCCATGGAGGTTGCGCAGTCCAAAAAGGGGCTTCTGCGGCGCATATGGAGACGGCGGGGGCGAAGGCAATGATGGCAGAGGTAAAGGAGATGATGGCGACCAAGGCGGCAGCGGTGGCGGAGGCGGTGGCGGAGGCGAAGGAGACTACAGCAGCCCAAGACAGGGTGGTCGACCGCCGCTGGAACGGATTCGATGGCAAGAGAGATTGTGGTGGACATTGTCGCCTCTGTTGCGAGCGTTGAGACTGTGACGCCTGCCCGTCAATAGGTTGCCGCACTCCCTTCTTCTCGTTTCACTGGGGGGGAAGCGCGCAACGCTCGGGAGAGTCGCCGTGTTGCTCTTTAGGAAGACAGTGGTGAGGGCGAAGAGGTAAGTTATGTTCACGGTTTCCAACATAAGGATTCACGTTGGTTATGATATCTGACAGATTGTCTAACATATGTGTATGTAGTTTGAACCGAGTGCAGAAGACGAGAGTGATTATGGATGAGACATGACATATGAGATGCCTGCCAGCGTCGTTGAGGCAGATCATAACTTGATGACGGGGGCTGACCGATGGACGGGTCTTAAATTGGGACCCCGACCTTCAAGAAGAACCAGAAAGTGAAGAGGATGACGACAGTGATAGTTGGGAAGGTGACTGGGATATTGGATATCTATCCGACGAAAACTTGGACAAGGGGCCCGTAGAGATGTCCGACTTGATGTGGTCGTCTGCTGCAAAAGCTCATAACATGGATGCGCAAGAGTGGATGGGAATATGGTACGTTTTGATGGCGCATTTCATCATTAGCAATTCTGAAGTGTTTATATCCAACATGACGACTGACGTAGCTATGATTTGAAAAATACGGCAGACCAATCGAAGTTTGGACCAGATTGTACGTATGCAGACCTCTACGATGGAGCAACAGTGTGATTATTATAGCTGACGATCTGTTGGCCTTACGCTTCAATTTTATGCCGCCTAAACTCTGGTCTCAGATCGCTGTGAAGAGCAACCGGTACCAGGAGCAGTCTATGCGCGCGGGGAATATCCGGTCTCAGCAGCGCCGTAATGGTGTAGAGGTTGAAGACTAGGGAGATTCGTCGTCGGCTGGCTGCTGTCACTGCCTAGAACCGTGGGGGATCCTGCGAGTCGTCGCGCTGCTCATTGCTATGATGCTGGTCCCTATCCGGAAGGGGGCTGCGCACTCGTCGCCGAAGAAGGTGGGGGCTTAACCAGCGAGCTGGTTTGGCCAGTTCATGCCGAAGAATCATTTTTTTCACGTCATGGGATATCTGCATGTTTCTAACAACAAGTCGCCACTAGCCCGCAAGGACCGAGCATGGAAGATCAGGCCTGTTGTTGACGTTCTCCAGCGTACGTTTGCGCAGGGCCCCAACTGTTATCAGTTTTGACGAAGCAACACTCCCGTCACGCTCCGCTACAACCCCTTGCGCCAGAGCAACAAGGACAAGCCTCATCGCTGGGGAACGAAGGCGTTCGTTGCTGCCTGTGCCAAGTCAGCATAATGCCTGAGGTACGAATGCGTGATTGCCGTGGCAAGTGGAAACTTGCCACGGGTTTGTTTTGCCAAAGTACTTATGTTGGATTAGTTCAACACTAGTCGGCGCTTCCCGCTTTGCGGGTGGAGGTATATGGTTCGATACAACCGGTTGCGCTCGCTTCGCAGCTCGCTCCACTACTCGCAAGTGCCGCCTTTGCTTTGCTCGGCAGCTGGATGGACTCCGCTCGCTCGCCGCCTGCGGCTCGCTGCACTACTCGCCGTGCTTGGCCACTATTTGGACCAATGCGGCCCTGCGGGGCCTTCCAGACGCAATGCCCTATTTTGGCCAATGAAAAGTCCGTTTTTGAGCGTGACCATTTGGAGGCGAGACATGCAGACACACACATACACCTTCGTCGGCAAGTGGTTTTTGATAGCTAACGCCTCGGGACGCACGAACTAGCATACCATCAACATATGCTACGTTTATGCTTCAGAATCGAGATACATTGCGGAACAAAGGTTCACCTACGCACCTCAGTGCCTAATGACAACAACTCAGGCGAGGCAGCGGTAATTCGCAATCTGAACGTTCTGCTTCCTCCGTCACATTCGTCACCGTGGTGTTTAGTGGTCACAGATCGCAACTATACCTCGGACAAGTTGGCATTGGAGTTACTGCATCGCCGGATATATTTGACGGGCAGAATTCAGACGGATAAGGCGGGATTTGCTCGAAATGGGATCACTATGAAGAAGACAAGAACCGTGAACAAGAGGAAGGTGATGGTGCCTCCACAGGGAACCACACAAATGGACTAGAACAAGCCGTATCCGCAAATAACAGCTGTGACGTGGATGGATCGAAATCCCGTCCACATGGGGGGCGGCCGCTGGGAACCGTCAGAAAGTGCTTCTACTATCTACTGCTAACACGTTTTTGCTATTCGGGGAGAAGATGGTAGCGGTGCTGGAGAAGGTGATGGCGGTGCTGGTGCCCGCGAAGGTAGAGGTGGCAGTACTGGTGCCGGCGAACGTAGCGGTAGCAGTGCTGGTGCGGGCGAAGGTAGCGGTGGCGGTGCTGGTGCCGGGGAAGGTAGCGGTGGCGGTGGTGGTGCCGGCGGCGTGAGACGTGGCAGTGATGGTGTCGGCGGTGAGAACGGTGGTAGTGATGGTACCAGAGGCGAGAGCCCGAATGACGACGAAACAGAAATGGCGGGTGCAGAGTCTTAATGCTTGTTTGCTTGGTCTACGCATCTAGTTGGTGGTTATGCTGCAAGCAAGCAATTGCAACACCTCATTATCGCTCCTATCATTGGCCGTACTTAAGAACCCGCTGCTTATGGGCGTAAGCAACGGCACAAAGACGGGCTAATGGATAAACAGGCCACTTCTTATATTTATTTTATCACCTTTAGCGCCTTCGTCTACTTCTTTCGACAACGTAAAGTGGTCGGTTAAGTACGAGTGGAACCTTGGTCTGAACCGTAGGTTTCCAAACCGGTCAGTGTCAAGCCTCCAGCCCTCTCGACCATTCGCGTTTTCGCTCGCCAGACTGCAGACGCCGACAAGCTCCAGAGCTCAGAGCTCCACTCGAAGACGAGCCAGGCTGCCTGAAGAAATTTTGATACCAGCTTCAGCCGACCGCCCCTCGCCGTCCGGCCACCCTTCCAAGGCTACGCTGCAGACTGTCGGCGGCCGCACGGTTCGACTGGAGGCTTCTGACAAGATGGATGGGGTGTGGGGGACCGAGTACGGGACTCTGAGAGGGCGCTCCAAGATGCTCCACCCCACCGATAGCGGCCCGCTCGTGGCTAAAGACGACGGTTTCCAGCGCCCGGCCTGGAAGTCACGCTTGACTTCTCTCCACCATGGCCAACGCCGTGAAGACCTGTCATCGCTGCTGCAGGAGCATGTCGACGTAGAGTTCTGGATCCCGCACTTGCGGTTGACCTGGCCCCAATTCGACCCTACGCCGTAGCTTGGAGCGCCCGCTGCTATCACTGTTTCGATTCGTCCGCTTCTCTGTGTAATTCGTGGCGACACCACGCTGCGACACCAAGCGTCGGACGTCTGATGTCCCCATTTGCGGCCAAGTGGTGGCCTACTGCGCGGCTTCGACCATCGCACTCGTGGATGACATCGACCTCGTGATGGAGCCGAGCTCCGGTTTGTATGCCGGGTCGCCATCCGACACCGTGCCGACGAACTCCGCCAGGTTGTAGCCACCCCCCTAGAGGGAGGGCCAACCACATCAGCCAGGCTGAGTACATTCTGGGGGTATCTCACCATGTTCCTACGACGTCGGCCCTAACGACTTTGACGCGACCTGGTCGGGCCTCGAACGCGGCCCATAAACCAACCCTGTTGTTATCCTCCGGTGCATCTCTGCGGCATTTGTTGTGCCTGGCACGCCACTTGTGTAACGGGATAAGAGTTCCCGCTCCTTGGCGTACATCACCCCGCGTATTGAAAAGGCGTGAACCACCATCATCAACTACGTCGTCGCGGCGAAAGCAACATGAACTAGGGGTTAGATGCAGCGCTCCGCCCGGCAGATCCTCTCCTCCGCGCCATAGACACTGTGTTAATCCCGACTGACGAGTTGGCATAGCAACCGGGTCGCCTCGGGCCGCGCCGGGCGCCACGTACGTCCGATCCTCGATTGTTGCATCGGCTAACCCTGGGCCTGCCGGGTTCCCTGCCCAGGACCCCGCTCTACGACCCGGTACACTGCAGTTCGCGCCGATGACGCCATGATCGTGATGTTATTCCAATAGCAGCAACACATGTTGCGCCAAATGGAGGAGTTGTTGGCCTCCGTCCGCCAGCCCCGGTAGACCGGTCCCACTCATTCGGCTACCGCTCGGGCGGCGCCGACACCACTGCGCTGACCCACAGTGGTCAGGTGTCTTATCCCGGCGGTCGCTACCGTTCCGATTCCCGAGCTTCCAAGAACTGCGGATCCCGCGTACAGTGCCCATCGGCCCGCCACCGTTCCCCGGTTCGCACCTGGCGCGAACCGGGAACCAGGCGCCATCGTCGCCGACATCGCCGTCGGTCGGCACCTTCCTGGCGAGGCCACTCGCCCCGGTCTCCAATGTGCCCTGTCCTGGGCCTGGCGTGTGGTCGCTTTTGCTCGCGATCCCGAGCACGCAGTCATCGTCGGCTTTCTAGCTCCAGGAGCCAGCGTCGTCGTTCTCGCCACAGAAGCCCGCGTCTTCATTCTCGCTCTAGGAGTGCTCGCCGCCGCTCGTGATCGCGTTCTCGCAGCCTATGCAGCCGGTCGCGTTCCAGGGGCCGATCCGCTGGAGGTTACCGGCCCATGTGCTCGAGGCTGTTTCGTCCGACGGACAACGAGGTGCGTGTCCATGGCGTCGCCCACGTTGGTCCCCGGTCAGCCGGGCTTCTTACAGGTAATGATGATCCCTCCGATCGCTTCCGCGCTATGACCACCCAGGATCGGGTCTTTTCCATGCTTCAACACGAACGCTTTCGCGGCCGCTACCTAGTCTTCAAGGTTACGGTCAAGATGTTGTACGCTGTGAACTTCGGGGTCGTCCCATCGACCACTCCCTGTCCTCGAAGAACTCGACTGCCTACGCTCAGGACCGAACTGTTGTCCACGACGACGCACAGTGGGGCGGGCCTGGAGTCGGCTCCACGCTAGACCCGCCGGGCGGACAAACCCATCGTGTTATTTACGACATCCAGGACGCCGCCACTGAGCGGTATCCCCCGATGTAGTGGCGGGTTTTCGAGCCGTCCACTCGAGCGTCGTGCAAAACGTGCCTGGAACGGCCCCTCTTCAGGAGATCCACGCCATCTGAAACTTGTACTCGGTGGTTGTTTGACGACATCCTGCACCGGGTCCCCAGTCGTGACTAACTGTAGCGTGTTCTTTAGGCTCTTCGTCATGATTCACCAATATACCAGCAGTACGTCACCCGCGTACTCAACGATGCCGTCCATCGCTGTGTCCTACGTGCGCAACCGTACAGTTTTCTTGCCCAACACGGCAACCCGCCAGCCGGGGACTCGCGCGCTGCCACGCCGTTCCGCCTCGGCCCGGAGACCCCAGGGGTGAATCGGCCAAGGAATCGGTCATTCCTGATGCCACCCGGAATCAAATTACGAAGAGCGACAGCACCAGGTGGGTATGCGGTTCCATGTTGAGAAGGACGGTACATTCCACGGTGCTCCCACGTCCACGAACTGGTCACCCTTCCGCCGGACGTGTTGCAATAGGAAACGACAAACCACGATGCGCGCTCAAAACCGGTCACCCTCAACAAAATTGAGGACACAGAAGCATGGTGCCGACAGTGCTGTGTGTGTCTGACACATGTCTTTCAACCTTCGATGAGCGTGGATCTCATCCTGCGACGTTGATGCATGCAGTCGTACCCCATTGGGAACGGGCTCCCTCCTCAGCGTGGGTCTGGTCGGAACGAGCCCTGTGGCCCACCTGGCACCTGGTGCGTCGCGAAGTCGGCCACCGCGTCTGACGATTCTCATCCTCGGCAGCATCGGCGAGGCCCTATGCACCTAGCATTAGTGCTTGTCCCTCTCCACCATTATGACCGACGTCTTTGACAGCGGCGTTTGACGGCGGAGGCGCGTCTATTCTGCGCGCAGTGCATTTGGGTGGTGTGTGTTGTCCATCACGCATACCCTGCTCCATTGGGAAGCTCATACACTCGCCAGCGCCAACAATGCCATGGAGGCCCAGGGCCTCATCGCGTGTCTCCAGTGGTTCCGAGATCTTTCCCTCAAGGCACGCTACGTTTGGTGACTCCAACCTCATTATCGACCAGGCCTTGATGCAGTCTGAGTGTCGGGTGCTACACCTTCGCCCGTTTGTTGCGGGTATTCGATCCTTGGGGGCGGTGATGCCCCTCATACACTTGCGGCACATACGTCGTGAGTACAATGCAGCGGCCGACGCTCTCTGTAACTGGATTGTGGACACCATCCCCAGGGGTGGATGCCACTCTTCGGGGCGCCGCATGGCCGGATCAGATTCCTCTTAATCGACGCTGTCCTGGCTTTCCGTTT
Organism: Phytophthora constricta; assembly: GCA_011947335.1. NCBI lineage: Eukaryota > Oomycota > Peronosporomycetes > Peronosporales > Peronosporaceae > Phytophthora > Phytophthora constricta. The sequence goes on from JAAVTI010000036.1 coordinate 135,518, forward strand.
CACCCACCCGCGTCGGACGCATTGTCCGTTCTCCACGCCCATGCGGCTGCGACCTGGTTGTTTGCGCTCCAGGATCTCTCCTGCTTCCGACATCTCATCCGAAGACGCTTCCTGTCTTCATGGCCTGATCGATCAGTTCACGACCGGGTGTCTCGTCCAGCAGCACCGCCCCAGGTCGACACTTTCGCGCGACGTCTGACGTCCCGGTTCCTGTCTAGACCACTGCATTCCACGCTGCGTTCCAGAGGAAGTCTTCGTCGTTCTTCGCGACGCTGCCAGGCAGTTTCACATCCGTTTCCCATGGATTTGGCCTTTCTTGCAGGATGTCCAGGGCCACTTTCGATTCCTGACGCCGATGCCCGCATCCTGGATGCCCTCGTTGCTCAACCGCAGCTTAGTATAGCTGGCACACTCCGGCTCTTCAGGGTCAGACCCCAACCGATGGCCAACCCAACAAGTCGCTCCGCCCGTGGTTGTACACAAACGAGTTGGCTTTGAACCCGCAGCTTTTCTCCTGTGTTCGATCGCGGCGGATGGAGTCGACCCCCATGGATCGACCCCGCCGGACGGCACGGTGTTCGGCCACTACCGGACAACTACAGCGGTGCGGAGTTAGGAGAATCGATCGTGCTCGACATGCTTCTAGTCGACTACTATAAGGGCCGCTGTTTGATCGCGACGGCGGCCCGCTGCAACGTTACCCTGGATTTCATTCCAGTTCGTTCACGCTGGTACCAAAGAACGCTAAATCTCTTCGCCTCGATGGTCGTATCATCCATGATTTATCGGCCCCATCGGTGAACGACCAGACCAACTCGTCTGCGTCACCTGACGCGACATGAAATCCATTTGATTCCATTGCGCAACGTGTTTGCGACCTAAGTCGACGATACCCTGGCCATACCATTTACGCCATGGTCGCGGACATCGCCCTTCCACCATGTACCCGTACACGCTGACCACGCTTCGGCTTTGGGGATTGTCACGCTCATCCCATGACATAGTGTCTGGCATGGCCGTATTCGGGTGGACATCTTCACTGAGATTATTTGCCGTGTTCGGAAAAGCTGTCGGCATTACCAACGTTCGGGTGCTTCAATTGTGCTGGTACTCAGAACCCTTTTAGGTGTTCCAGCGGGTTGCCGACATTGTCCTCACCGAAGTCGACATCGACGACCGACTTCATAAGGCGGAGCAGCGTCCCAGAGACGGTGTGAAACTCGTGTTTGGCTCGGATGGCTGGCATGAAGGAAAATTCACGAGCTGGTCGCGCATGTTCCACGCGGTAGGCATCGATAGGAATATTCCGGACGAGCTCATTACCGTTCCTCAGAGGAAGATCGGCAAGATGCGCAAGACCTTAACGGAGGTGGCGAGCAAGAAGTTTGTGTCGATGAAGAAACTAGACAGTCTGGTGGGAATTCTCGGACATGTCATCAGCTTCATCCGTATCACGAAACCATTTATTCAGCGCTTAGTAGCCGTTCAGAATGACGTGGGGAAGGCGCCACGAGGCTGGAGTAACTATGTATGCATTCCTTCAGAAGGACATCCGCTGGTGCTGAGAACTAGTCCTTCAAACGAATTTGAAGGCGTTCTCATGGAACTGATCTACCGGAAACCTCGGATCGACGACGTGTAGCTGCTACAGATCCACGAGCGTGGTTTGCTGATCTCAAGTATGGTTCTCAGAGAACGTCTGGATCTCGCTCAAAGTGATGAACCTGCCAGGGACACATTAGTCGCCAACATTCTCGAAGGGCGACTAAAGTATGGGAGAGCGCTTAGCCGTGAGAGACGCCTGGCGTCACAGTACGATCCATAGCGACCGTCGCTGGATCACAAAGGTCATTGACAAGATGAACTGCATCTCTTTGAAGGACAAGATGTCCTACGCAAGTGCGCTCTGAGCCAGGCTCAGTATTGCCTTCACTTTTTCACGCACACATTTAGCAGAAGCATGGAGCAGACTCGGAGGTGTAACATCCACTCTTCATTTAACTGGGATGATGTTGGACATACAATGACCGTCGACAGCGCATCGAGGAAAAAGACGACGCAACTCAAGGAAGCCGCAGTCGCCAAGCGCACCCTCGGACGATACAGCAAGAACTTTAAGTTCTGGGAGTCCTTCTGCAATGAATTTAGATTCCCGGTGTGGATCGACGAACTGCCCAGGGCACGACAACCACGAATGGTTGGATTGTTCGCCGGTTTGTGCGCCTCAGAGGGGCACATCAAGTCCAGGACAGGCAACAAGTACCCGACCTTTGATGGAAAGATGGCACCGGTGGCATTCGCGCACAAGTCGGAACGCCAAGCTTGACTACCGTGATCCGGAGTTTGATTTCATCGCTCAAGGCTACAAACGCACCAACAGACCGGAAGTAGCCAGATACTACACCGATGCTGCTCAAAATATGGGAGCAGTTTAACATTACGGATGATCGAGACCACCTCCTGTGGGGCTCAATTGTGCTGGCGTACTTCTTCCTAGATAGAAGCTCAAAGCTTTAGGGGCCCGTGTTCCTCGATAGATCGACAGGCAACACCCGCACTCACTGCGTCAAGGCCCAAAATGTGATACTGAGGGACAAATAAGGGCGCCAAGTCAACTCATACGCTTCTGAAGCACATTCGATTGAGATCCTGTTCGAGTCTCACAAAGGGGACCGGGTCTCTCAAGGATATGTCGTCCGCCATTACCGCTCGTAGCACAGTGTGCTGTAGCAGTCTAAGAATGCCTGCGCATAAGGGAAAAGTAAGTCTCCGAAAGGATGGCCCTGGGCCCGTACCTCACGTCCGTTTCACGACTAGCACCATCAAGAAAGGTTGTGTCGCCAAGCTCATCAAGGACGCACAAAGCAATTGGGCCTGATCCCAAAGGACTAATCATGCCACTCATTATGCTTTGGCGGTGTCTGCGCACTCCAGCAGCTGGGAAAAGTGAATGGACATTCGACTAATGGGAAGGTGGTCAAGTTTTTTCCGGTGTACTGAAACCTGGAATGGTTCGGGATGCGGCTAGCAGCATGATCAAGGCCTCGACTTTAGAGCACAATGAGACAAATCCCTATGCTCTCGAGGGGAACTCCAGAGAGTCTAACCCAAGCGCTAATCAAGTCTATTTGCCCCACGAAGCGATGGTCGAAGAAAGAAATGCACTATAAGTTGGAGTGGGCTGAACATTCCGCACCTCAAAATTCGGACTTAATAGACAGCACATACAAATTCCTTTATATTAATATATATATATGGGACGGGGGAGTAAAACTGTACCCTCGTATTTTAGCCAGGAACTAAGGGGTTGATACAATCGACATTAATACGGAAAAAGTAGTAGTGTTTGGATAATCCGAACCTCTGCCAAGCTTTTAGAAACTTGTTGATGGTCTCTCTTCCTTGCCATAAACTCGAGGGGCTTTTTACAAAAGTGCTTACGTTAATGTACGTTAGCACCACCGACCAAGGTACTTCGAAAGTGCCCTCTCTCTACGCGAGGAATTTCCATAAATCATCCTCATTCACAGAGATTTTTTTAGATGGTGATAATTGCGTCTTTACCAGTCAAATCAGTTGATGAGTAGTAATAGTACTTTTAAATTAATAGTAGTAAAATTAGTACTAGACTATCTTGCTACTCATACATTCGTTGACCTTGTCGACCTGCTTGCTGGGTTGCACCTTCAGTCGGCTGGTCTCCTTCTTCCTTGCGGCCTGTGCAGCGACAGCCTGGGGCCGCACCCTCTTCCGCTGGAGATGGGCCTTCAGCTTGGTGCAAGTGCTGTAAGTTAAATGGCACCTCCAGCAGGTCTTGGGTTGAGGCGACCCGGTGCCGCTTGGAGATGCGACGCAGCCATTGCGTAGATAGAACAGAAAATGAAAGTCCTAGCAGGTCGGTATTTTGTTCTTGACGCGTTTGCTTAAGCCGCATCACTAACTGCACTGCAATACTTGTGCTCCTAGAAAATCTGAGTAGTAATGATACGTTTCAATCACTGATCTCAGTGATTGTAAGTTACAATTTGTAACGGTGCTTACTATTTTCTCAAATCTCAGTGAATGAGGATGACTCATGGAAATTCCTCGTGTTGAGACCTCTTTCATCTTGGTAAAATGCAGGCAGCACTTCAACCTGTCACTTCACTTATGTTGGAGTTGTTTAGCTGCAAAGTTGTTGAGGTAGCCGAGCCGGTACCGACTCGCTTACAAATGCCGTCCTGTAGACACTGCATGCTGCAATCTCAACTGAGTTAGGACCTGGAGTAAAACTCACTGGATGTCAACAGCAGCTCTCTTTACTATTTGTTTAAATTACAATTTCAAAATACTCATTAAAATAGAGTTGTAATCTTAAGGAGTTTTATCTAATCGTTGGTCGGATACATTTTGTGTTTGTGTAGCATTTCGTGCCATGGCTGTCGGCGGTCTGGCGCACCTGCTGGTGCTGGGCGTGGCGTTCCACGCGCTGTACGTGCTGAGCATCTTCGACATCTACTTCAAGTCCCCCGTGGTGCCGCACATCGAGAGCGTCTCGTACACCGACGCGGCGCCGGCCAAGCGCGTCGTGGTGTTCGTGGCCGACGGCTGCCGTGCGGACAAGTTTTCGAGGCCAACGCCTCAAGCGACGCCAATGCGTCCGGCGCCGAGCTACGCGTGTCCTTCTTACGGGACATGATGCGGACTAAAGGCAGCTGGGGCGTCTCGCACACGCGCGTGCCTACGGAGAGCCGGCCCGGCCACGTGGCGCTCTTTGCGGGCATGTACGAAGACGTGAGTGCGGTCACCAAGGGCTGGGCGGACAATCCCGTGGACTTTGACTCGGTTTTCAATCAGAGCAGCAGTTCTTTTCTATTTGGTAGTCCAGATATCGTGCCCATGTTCGCACGACAGGTGCCACAAGCCCAGGAGCAGCATTACTCCCATGAAGAGGAAGACTTTGCCAAGGGGGACGCGTCCGAGTTGGACGTTTGGGTGTTTCGACATTTTCAGAAATTGCTGATGGATGCAAGAGAAGAGGGACATATGAAGGAGAAATTAGAGGCAGAAGGAGTGCTGGTGTTTTGTCATTATCTGGGGATTGACTCCAATGGACACGCACATCGACCCAATTCTAAGGACTATTTGAACAATATTGCACTCGTGGATGAGCTCGTGGAGAAAACGTATCGCATGGTGGAGGACTTTTACGACTACGATGGACGTACGGCGTATGTATTCACGGCTGACCATGGAATGGGTCTCAAAGGGGCACATGGTGACGGGGATCCGGCCAATACCCGCACGCCGCTAGTCGTCTGGGGTGCCGGTGTCCAGGGACCTACTGCTGTGGAGAAAAAGGAGAGAGGATTCGAGATTGATCTTCCAACGCAGTCGAGAGAGCAAGTTCGAGCGCAGCTTCAGGCACAGGAAGAGCAGGAACACGCGGCTGTGGGAGAATGGGGAGCACTGGACAATTTGGTGCGAAAGGATGTGATGCAAGCTGACGTGGCTCCGTTGATCAGCGCTCTGTTGGGATTACCGTACCCACGCAACTCAGTGGGAGTACTTCCATTCTCATATCTTGCAAAGGGCGCCTACCGTGCGAATGCCGTGCGTTCCAATGCGCAACAGCTGTACCTTCACGCGCTTCGGAAGGAGCAGGAAAAGCGTGCGCGCACATTGTTGCGGTTTGTGCCATATGGTCCATTCCGTGACCGTGTTCCTGAACTCTCGCAGCAGCTTGCGGATGCTTATGAAGCCAGTATCCAGAGCGAGGGAGACTCAGACGCGTATGAACGCGTGGAGGTGCTGAGTCAGGAGCTGATTGAGATCTGCCTGAATACTCTCGAGTACTTCCAGAGATACGATTGGTTTTTCTTACTTAGTGTCATCGTGTTCGGCTACATTGGGTGGATGGTCGTCGTGGGTGTGGCGTACTTACACCCGCGGGACTTCCGTCTGAACTGGCTGCTTGGTGCGAGCGGCAAGCAGCTTGACATCAAGTTGTGTATTGCTGTGTTTGCCGTTTTCATGTACCTTGCCCTTGAAGGATCACCGGCAACATACTACCTCTACGTCCTGTTTCCGCTGGTGTTTGGCTTTTTGCGTGGAACCATGCGGACCTGATTCGTGATGCTTGGGCCTCGAGTTCGAGTAACAGCCGCACCACGTCTAGCTGGAAGCGTTGGGCGGAGCGAGCGTTGATTATGATGTGCCTGGAGCTCGTAGTAGTCGGGTATGAGCGACGCGAGATTTTGGGGTGCTTTTTCGTTGCTAGCGCTGTGGCCGCTCGTTGGTGCATCCACGAAAGAAAACGACGACCAAGAAAGTAAGCGTGCTCACTGGAGTAATGACTTTCCATCACCGAGTCGATGTTGGTCGGTTAGCTGTTTGCTTATCTCGGTGTTCCCGTATTTGCCTGCCGAGTACGGCGAGCATACCGCACTAGTGAATGTTGGCGGTTTTCTGACGTTGCTATTTGCTGGTGTCGTGCTGAGCACGACATGCTCTAGCCAGCAGAAAATTTGGATGAATTCATCTTACATCGTGAGCGCAGCACCGTTGCTGCTATCGTTAGTCACACTTCATGGCACCATGCAGTATTTGGACGGGGAACGAAGTAAGCCACCGTTCTGGCTCACAACCGCTAACTGGGTGCTGTCAGCGGTGCCGATTATTGTACTGCTTGTGAAGCTGCAAAAGGTTCTACTGCGTCATCTCGCGGTTTAGAAGTCGGTACGGGTCGTTGTGATCCGCAGCTGCTGCAAGCTGGGGTGGGGCGCTATGTGGAACGGATCGTTGATGTGCTGCTGACATTCGCTCCCTCCTTCGCCCTTCTTAGCATTGCATATGAAGTGCTGTTCTATGTGGTGCTCTGCGGTGTTCTTGTAAGCTGGCTGCTGCTGGAGGCCGACGCCTCTTTCACATCTTCACCATCCATGTGGCGCGAGGTCCAACGTGCATTCGTGTTCTTGCTGCTGATCAACATCGCGTTCTTTGGTACGGGCAACGTAGCCAGCATGAGCAGCTTTGAGATCTCATCTACGTATCGCTTCGTTACGGTATTTGCACCGTTCACTATGGGTGCACTGCTCGTTGGCAAGATCTTGATCCCATTCATGGTGGTGGCCTGCACGTTCCATCTCATTCTGCTGCTTCCCTCGACTTCTTCCTCAGCAGAAACTTCAGGTTCACAGAAGCCGCGTCTACCAGCTACGCGCTACTTCCTGCTGGTTGTGGCAATGTCGGACGTTCTTGCGCTTCACTTCCTCTTCTTAGTTAAGAACGAAGGTAGCTGGAAGGAGATTGGCAACTCAATTTCCATGTTCGGCATCGTCAACGCGCAGATCGTTTTCATCCCGGTGCTGTTTTTGCTGGCGCGTGCCTTCGTGCGCGACCTGACACCTACTTCTGCCCGCGGATCATACAGCCAAAGTCTGCAGGACAAGAAGCGCCTTTAGTATGTCTGACGGCAATCGAGCATAGAATCATACCGCCAGGTAAGATGAAAACAATGTTGAGCATGAATGCATGGATCGATGTCGGTAAATTGGTTTTTAAGGTAGGTAAAGTCCTACAGACGAATACGTCTGCGCGAGGCGAAAAGCAGCAAAAGTGGGCGATTTGTCGAAGTGTCGGCCTGTAGAGGAGCTAATAGATGTGCCCTCAACAATTTAGGTGGACGCTGTGCCAGCAGCTTTGAGGCCGACAACATCGACGTAAGCCACAATAATCGTAGTGTCATCAATAACCTGTTCCTCCTTCATCCAGCGACGGTTAGCCTCCATGATGAGCAAGTCAACAGCAACTTTCGGGTCTTGCTGTCCCATGGCGATCTCCATACACTCCTCGTTCGACATGAATTCCCACAGACCGTCGGTGGCCACAATGAGGCAGCGATCGTTTTCATCCAGCCACCGTGTCGTGAACTCCGGCTCGGACAGGACGCCGGCGGTGTGTGCGACGGCATCTCCCAGCGAGCGTGACATGGCTAGACCAGGGACGTCCATGTGGCCGAGCCAGACACGCGGAGGACCATCAATGCCATCATCGTATTCCACTGCGAAGACGCGTCCGCCACTCGCAATAATCCGAGCCTTTTCGTCCGGACGGTCGGGCTTGTGGTCGATTGAAATCTCCTTGCAGTCCATGGCCTCAGGTCCCGACGCGCCAAGCTGCTTCACAAAACCTCGAGTAATCCGCGAGTCACCGACATTACCCACCACCACGAGGTTGTCCCGAACCACCGACACCACCGCCGTGGTTCCACTGAACTCGGTATCAATGTTGGGGTCACGCAGCACTGCTTGTTCTACCGAGCGTAGCGTGTCCGCAATGGCAACCCGCAGACCCTCGGCATCCCGCTGGATATCTCCCGAGCGTGCAAACTTGGCGTGAGCAAAGAGCTCCGTGGCGAACTTTTCCCGAATGGCTCCCGACACGCCATCACCAGCTTCTCCGTGTCCGTCGAACACGCAAAGCAGCAGCGTCTGCGTGTTCTGGTCGTACTTGATCACCATGGCGTCCTGGTTCTTCTTGCGAGGGTTGTAGGGCGCGTACCCCTTTTGGACAGGCCAGCAAAGGCCACGACGGCGCAGGTCCCGTCCGCCAGCACGTGCGCACTGCTGTCCACGTCCTCCATAGTGGCGGCCGCCATACCGTCCACCAGCTTGTTGTCGCTCACCACGGAGAGTCGACGCCGCTGCAACCCCAGTGAGTGGTCCCCGCCGGTCTGCGGGATCTTGCCCGGCGTCTTGATAGAGATGCCCTTGGGCGACGCCACGTTGGCGGCCGCGCCGTCCTGACGTAGCTTGGCTGTCGAGCCCATCTTTTGAACCGATCGCAGGGCCATGACTGCTGTGCTGTTGCTGCTGTGAGGGATGAAGTAAATTGCAGAGTGGCTTCAATGGCAGGAGGCGTGTGGAGATCTCGACCAGAACGACTGCGACAGTAATTATAGACGACCAGGACCAGGAGGCGTCAAGTGGCGAGACCAATGTTTGAACTAAGAGAATGAAGAAGAGTTGAGTTGAATTGAATCGACTCGGCGTCTATGGAGCCGAGAATGGAATAGACCAGACCAATATAAGGCTGGTCGACTTACTTGGGACCTGTTCCGTTAAAATGGAGGAACGAGAACAAGCAAGCTAATTTAAAATCTGAGTGTGGAAGATGGTGGAATAGGTGCTAAGCCAAACCTGTCGAACGTTGAGCTTCTGCAGCTTTTGAACTTTTAGCTCAAAAAGATCAACTGCAACGTCATTCAATCGGGGATTGCGAGAGTGACGGTAGCCATGTGATCAACGGATACCCTACATGGCTACATAAAAGGCAACTTATTTCTCTAAACGATAGTGTTATCAACGCACGAGTGGTGTGCGGGGATGAGATTTTGCTTAGTTGCTGTCCTCGTCGCTCTCGTCCTCGGAGGATGACGAGAGGCTGAGCGAGATGGTGTTTGGTGCCTCCTCGTCGCTGTCGCTCGAGTCGCTCGAACTCTCGCTCTCCTCCTCTGCCTTCTCGCTCTCCTCCAGCTTGCGCTTCTTGCGCAGACTCTCGACGTCGTCTACCACTTCGTCATCGTACAGAGGAGCACGCTTCTCCGGCAGCTTGAACTTCTTGCGCAAGATTTCCATAGCATCTGACGGCAGCGGATCTCCAGTCTTCCAGGACTCAGGCAGCGTGATGCCGTGCTCCTGCATCACGAAGCAGATCAATGACGTTAGTTCGATGATAGACATTACATGATCTCAGAAGCAAGCGATTGTACATATACCGTGAAGAAACTGCGGCCCATGTAGTGCAGCAAAGCATCGAGCGGCAGATCCACCGGGTCGCCAGGTTTCCATCCAGGAGGCATCTGTTTCCGGATTTGTGCGTCACTCGCGCCCAAGCCGATGGGAATATCAAGCTTCTCGATACCCTCGGCGCCCTCGCCTTCACGCTTCACCCGCACAGCAGTAGACGTGTACTTCTCCGGGCCTTGAGTAACAATCTCGGCGACAATGCCACGACTTAGCACACCTGCACGCATCATGTGCTCCTGGGGTGCCGGCGGCATGAAGCCAAACATCGGGAACTGTGTCGAGATCATGAGCCGGTATTATAGCAATTAGGTACACAAAACTCGCAGCAAAGTTATGCCAGTCAAACGAGCTGAACGTACACCAGGTTGCCATTCTTTGGAGCCGAAGTTGTGCCCGCAATTCGGTGCGCATACGCGACCACGTCCAGTGGGTCCAACACCACTGCATCACCAAATAAAAACACCAGCAACAAAGTCAACAACTGTAACTGTCCGACATAAGACTGCTCACACCTCCGCAATTAACCCCCTGCACCTTTATTCTTCTGCTTGGCATTCAGAAGCACTGTGCGGTGTTTCCTCAACACGTTGGCAATGTCCTAAAACCAAAAATCCACCACAAATCAAAAATAAAAAACAACATCAATACCTTCCTAACTCCTCACTCCCCCACAGTCTCCCCCACCTCCTGCGAGCGCCGCAGCTGCGCCGCGTACTGCACCACCTTCTGCCTCTTGTTCTCAATCTCCGTCTCGACGCGCAGCAGCTCCTTCTGCGCCTTCTGGTGCCTAGCAACTAGAGTAAAATAAACGTTAAAACCTTTGTCTGCGCCATTAAAACCCTGCTCCCGCAGCTAAAACGCACGCTTCTTCACCGCCGTCAGCAGGTCTCGGTCCTTCTCCAGCACCTTGTTGAACGTCTCGTTCACCGTGCGCAGTCTCGTGGCCGTGATGGTGGACGGCGGCCTAAGGTTTCGCGAGGGTTACACAGCGAGTGATTAGGCGGGATAAGCGCGTTGGAAGACCGGAGAGCGGCGTCGATACGCACAGAGAGGCTGTGTTGAGTGACTCCAGCAACTTGGTGACCAGGAAGCGGTGCTCGTGCAGCGCCACCTCCACCTCCTCGCGGATGCTGCTGCCCATCTGCGGCATGTTTTTGCGTCGAGCAAATATTATAATTGGTAAGAAATATGGATGTTTGCGTATACTGCACTTTAGAAGTACTTTTCGCTCGCTAATTGTAGTGTCATTGCTGAAGTTTTACCAACGTCGAAGAAGTAGGAACATTTATTATACTTGACTTTTTAAAGTTAAAACCTTAAGTTATGTCCCTGTTCACGCTCACAATACTGGTGGTGGCCATGCCGGTGTTTTTGCTGGTATGCATTTCAGTGTTAAAATAGTATCTTCACAAATACAAAGATTGGGGATCTCTTCGACTTCGCATGGAAGGTTGGACAAACGAAAACTTAAACAAATAGAAGGTCACCTTTGTTTGTATGGAAGAGTGAATTCCTTAAATAATGTTTCGTCTGTATAACTGGTTGCCAATTTTTCGAAGGTGACACCAATTTAAAGGTGGCCCCCTACAAATTTTGATCATTTGCCGTCCTGGCAACTCCTGGCAACTACCACCCTCTACCCGAATTTGTAGTCGTCAATGATACATGCTTAAGGCTGTCGTCGGTGATACTAAAGATCCATATCGGGTAGACTTAGATAGCCATCGGCAATTGCACCAACATATCGCATGGGAAAGGTGGGCTTTCCGAGCAAGAGAGCTCGGTTCCACTCCACCAAATGATTAGAAGTACTTTCGAAGCGAAATATGATATGTATTTAAACTGCTTGGCCCCTAAATGCAATGCACCCAAACAATGCAGTAACTTTGCATCGACACAAATATAACTTACAAAAATACTGCCGATCTTGATAAACATTAAACCAGGGGTAGAATTAGAGGACAACACACACACAACTTAACACTGTAACACGGCCACAGCCTTCACCTCCGTATAGTTGGTGAAATCCTGCAAAGGCCCGAAGCTGCCGCTTTTAACTTGCAGATGATGTATATGCCGTCTGCAAGTTGTACGATTGTAGCACATTGCCACTGTCGGTAGTTCTTCAGGGACTCCCATCTGGTCGGCACAGCGTGAGTAGATCGTATGCGGCTTGCAACGACTCCCCGTCGACCTTGACGGGCTCACTGTCCGAGTCCGACGGCGAAGCAGGGTCGCTGCTGTCGTCGTCCAGAGCGTTCATAGGGTACTTCCTGAGTTTCTTCGACAGGTTTAAATAGATGATCGGAAACACCTTCTGCCTCTTGGTCTTGGACGATGCCCCTCTCTTAGCAGGGCTGGGTGGGGACGACGCCATTTCCATGTCACCCTTCAAAGACCCTCTTCGTTTGCCCGCGTTGCGAGTACTCGACAGCGTCAGGAACGCCGGTTTCTTCAAGCGGGCCTCGCTCCACATGGCCCTGGTGAGCTTTTCCAGCTCCGTAATGAGGCGGTCCGCTTCCTCACAGTCCCAGAAAGGTTTCTTGCGCAGCTTGAACTTCTTCTGCCCGTAATTCTTGGGGATCTGTTTGCCGTCAATCGCGCCGGCACACAACTTCTTGGACACTCTCATGGGGTCACACTGCAGCTGCACGACCAGGTATCCTCGTAGCCGGATGCCCGTGTAAATGGGCAGATAGCCCTCGTCAAAGGCCTCAATCAGCAGTCTGGCAAGCTTCTCCTCCGTCGTGGTCCACTGCCCCTTCCGTAAAAAGTCGCTGCTCACTTTGCGTCTCCCGGTCGCCATGCGCCCCAATGGCGACGGCTCCTCTTCAACTTGACGTTGTTTCCTTTTGCCAGTCGCAACCTCTCGGCTGCTCTGCTTCAACCTATAGCGGCGTCTCTGCAGCTCAATCTCCCGCTGCGTGGGCGTGTCGTAGCCGTCCATGGGGAGATCATGGAGTTCGTGGGCTCTGCGACTGGCGAGAGCAAGGCAGCGGCCTTCGAGGCCGCCAACAAGCTGTTGACAGCCGCATTAGGCTCGGATTTAACTCGGAAAGGCGACGATTTAGCGTCAGGAGACGACGAGGGACTGGAGGTCGCTGCTTGGCTTGAATAGAGCGCGGCCAACGCGGACGGAGCGTCCATAGCGTTGGGGAGACGCTGGCTGAGGCTTGAGGGAAGGAGGGAAGGGATCGGAGAGCGTCGGGAGCTCTGCGAGGTGGCGAGATGGGGAATCAAAGTGGAAGGGGGCGGCGAACTTCGAACTTGCTCATTGGGGCCGGTGCCTGTGGGAACACATACCTGCTAAAGGAGATGGCGGCTTAGGATTGATTTGAAATAGTGGGTCGTGCAAAGAGGGGGTTGTGGAGAATGATACCCTGGCTATACTGATGACGTAGCGGATTTGTGGGGTAATGCTCCACTTGTGACACAGCAACTTCCTCACCATCACTCTCGACCTACACTCAGTCATCGCACTTAAACGAATTTCCGTACTTTAACGGATTTTCGACTGAGTCAAGCCCGCTTCGCCATGCGTGCAATGTCTCTCAGAGCATCTCCGGCAGGTCCTGCTGTATGTATCCCAAGGCTTAACGGAGGCCTTGAGACCCCGATTTTAAAAATAAGACCCGGCGACTACTTCAGTCTCGCAGCGGGGGTCTTAAAGCGGGGTCGTATCCTATTCTGCTGACCATCCGGATTCCGGATCCATCATTTTAGAAGAAGCCCAATGGCGGGGTGCAGTCGTGGACACCAGGGTGCTTATGCGAAGAAGACGACTCCGACGACGAGTACTACTGCGCCTTCATCATGCCTGACGAAGGGGTCGCATCAAGCGTAGGCATGGGGGATCGGAGCCGGGGAGGCGTGCTGAGTAAGATCGCGAAAGAGCTGAGTGGGGCGAGCGGCTGATGGCGGATTCGCATATGGGCGTCAGTCGATACCGAGCTCTGTGCTTTGCTTTTGCAGCCTTATTCCCCTCATGTCTGCTGGCTCGTCGCCTTGTTTGCGTTTGCCTACACTATTCACAGTCGTTGTCAGTTTATCAGTCCACATGGGCTTCACTCGCAACAGCTTCCAGCCGCCATGAACTTAAATTTTTGCTTGTGGTGGTCTGCATAAACTGTAACCGCGGCTCGCTGAACTTCTCCTCGTTTATACCTGAACGCGCTCGACTTTTCAGCTAAGTGTAGATGCCCTCGAACCTTGTCACTTTGGGCTGAAGCTTTTTCCATCGGCCTGCTATAGCCACTGCTGAACGCTCGTCTGTGTCTGATGGCTTGTTCCCCGATTCAGTGCTGGTGGGTCCTCTCGAAGACCGTAGCCTTCTTTTGCCCGGTGCTGCGTATTGGATCCTCTGACGTTGCCAGCCATGACTCAATGTAATCGGATAATAACCGATCATCGGTTTGCCCTTTCTGCTGCACCCGATTTCAATCGGTTAAACCGTCTGTACTACCTGCTCTAACCGGTTGAAATCAGGTTTAATTCGAATAAAACGATATTTACTCTTAGCAGCGTTCTTCTCAGATATTATGCAATTGGAGTATTTGTTTATAGGATAGTTCAAGGCATGAAGGTCTTACCAGAGCAGCAATTGGACAAAACAAACACTATTCAGCCAATAGCTTTTGGCTCGTGCAAATGTCAAACATAATGTTTATAATTAAATGTTTTGCATGTAGTATTGGAGGGGTGGGCCCGTCCTGTGGCTATGGTAGAATAGCGTGTCCGTTCGGACAATAGGATTTTCAGTATAGAATTTGACAGTAGGATTTCTCCAATCACAATCGATTATACCTTCGGTCTAACCAATCAACAGTCTAGCAATCATCTGCATCTGAGAAAGGAAAGTCTCGGACCATTCGGACATAATTTGTCCGAATGCATAAAAATATCTGATATCGTTATAGTGATAACAAGTATATATAATATCCTGAAAATAGCATTATTATTTGGACATATGCCGGATTAGGGAGGGTCAGACAGACGAGGTGACGTGGCAGCCACTCAAAAGAAGATGTCGACCAAGGCATTGATACCTGGGAACTCGCAAAGGGCGCGCTTGGCGGCCCTTAACGCATTCGAGCGATTTGCGACTGCAGAACATCTCTCTGTGAAGGAGATTTGCGATTTTGTAAGTACTGACACGTTCGGGGACATGCTCAACATTGTTCTCGACAAATTTGCTACGTATTTAGCTTTTAAAGAAACTTCGAAAGGCTCGTTGCTATCTAAGAACTCAGTTGCTAGCTACTTTGGAAATGTCAAGAACCACCTCTTGGAGCTATATCCAGCTCTCAACGCTGTATCGGGAAGACGACTTCAAAATTTGCATCAATTCTCGATAAGTACTGCGCCAAGCGGGGTTCTGACTACACGCAGCAGGCTCCACCATGCACCAAGGCTGACCTACGAGCTCTGACTACAGCAATTCTTAATGGGGCTACGGTAGCTGACGATTACAAGGACTTCGCGCTTCTCAATCTACTGGGTATCTGCTGGGTCGCTCCTCGGACACTCTCGCCTTGATGAAAAACCAAGTAGCGGTATACCCAGGTATGCGCTTGTCGTTTGTTACTCAATGTATAGATTGTTCATGTTATATTAATATTAAAACATATTTCTTATTAATGTAGGTGGCTGTTTGTACATCAGCTTCAAGCGGTTGAAATCAGCATCAAACCAGGGTGCTTCATTATTTCACGACCCAAGCGATTTTTCTTCCTGTCCTATTCACGCCCTAGCTGTGGCGACCATTATGCAAACTTCTCAGAGTGAGGTTTTGCTAGACCACCTCCCACGAGACACCCGGAATTACCACCAGTATCCCAGCCTGAGAAACCTCTATGCTATCTGCTCGAGGCTCGTCCACAATCATTCTCAAACACGGATGGATGCGACCAGGGCAAAACGTCCACAAGAAAGTCACACCTGTTCCCGGTATGCACGCCTACTTGAATCGCGTTCTACAAAAGTGGGGTGCTGATTGCGTGAGCTGATATCCGCTTGACGAAGGGGCTCCCATCGCACTCGTTTCGCAGAGGCGCAGCTCAAAATGCAAACATAAACAGTGATATTAGCACGCCATGGATTCTCGATAGAGGTGGTTGGAGCATGACAGCAGTGAGCAAGGCTTTCAACTACATTGTAAGCACGACACATGAGGATCAGCAGGTTGGCAAAACGTTGGCCGGGTGGGATTTGCAAGCCAAATTTCAATTGCCTACCTTGCGGTGCTTTGATGGAGTGGTGCTGCACAGAATGACATGCTACAGGGGCTTCTGTTTA
>JAAVTI010000370.1:0-84056 GCA_011947335.1 Phytophthora constricta
CAGCTCTTTTTCTATCTGTTTCTCCAACAAACCTCATCGAGGTACGCTAAGATAATCACTTTGATATCACAGCGTGCCAGCAGTAAACCGGCCAATCAGGTGTCGATTAAGTCTGCTTCATAGCAGCTCATTCTTACATCGACCTCGCCCTTACTCCTGTCCGGGCGAAATGGTCCATCCTCCATTAGCTGCGTCACAAGAGGAAAATCGCCTATGATTTATCTCGGGTCAAACAGTACATACACTAGATAATGTTTCTTCCATTTTTACCTTGGCTACCGTTTTTAATTTTTATGATTGTCTTGCTGAATCTTCTTATTTCTTATATTCATTCCAACCTACGAACTGCGCTTTCCCCGGGCCCACCACCCGGGTCCCCAATTATCCACGAACTTGCGCGTGAAGCTCGAATCGATCGTAAGTATTGGCGCAGTTTAACCGTTTCTGACAAAACTTATGAAACGCATACATAAGTTGACATTTTCCCATTGAACCTGACCAGCCGCCAACGACTGGCCGCCGAGCCAGCACTGCAGCAGGCGTGCTGGATACAGTTCCACCCTGCGCACACTCATCGGACCGATTGGTCACCATCTGTATCGCTCCTTACAAACGCCAAGTGGGTCGCACATCCCCCTCCGGCTCGGGGGCGTCATACTGATCACAGTATAATCACATTTTCAGCCAATCCGCCCGTGACCGACCGTCGCGGCCGCAGAGTAGCGGCCACATACAAAATCCCGACTCATCCCCCGCCGCGTTCTCGGCTGCAGGCTCAAGCCGCGCGGCTTGCACCGTCTCCGCTGAGGCCATGGAGCAGCGGCAGCTCGAAGAGGAGGAGGAGCTCATGCAGGAGGCGCTGGCGCTGCTGGCGGACGTCCAGGACGACGACTACGACGCCGCCATCTCGCGCCTGCTGCTGCCCTCCGACGATGAGCTGCACGGCAGCCCCGTCACGGCCAGCCGGAGTGAGTACGCGTCGCCCACTGCGCTGAACGTCGCAGCCCATCCAGAGCCCACTGTGCCTGACCTCGCGGCGAGCGGGGGCTGGACAACGGCTGCCTCTGCCCCTGCTGCACCCGCCCCCACGCCCACCCCGCCAGCCAAGACCACGCCGACCCCCACCAAGCAGCAGCGCAAGAAGAAGGCGGCGGCCACAGGCCCTGCAAGCGGAAAGAAGCGCAAGACCGCCTCCCACAACTCCAACCGCGCGCGAGACGAACGCAAGGAGGAGCTCATTTATCTGCGCAAGATGGTGCAGACAATGGAGGCGCGAGTGCGCACGCTCCAGCTGTCACAGCGGCGGGCCTTGGCTGCGTCTGCTGTCCCTCAAACGGCTTCATTTGGTGAGACACAGACTTTCACGGAAGGCGCCTTCGCACTCGCTGCTTTGCAGGGCCATGGAGTTGGCAACGTGCCCATGTCGGAGGAAGATAAAAGGAAGATGCAGCGATGGGTCCGATTTGGACCGAGATTGCAGCCCGCCAATACCAGGAGCGACGGCGTGTCGAACTGGAGAACATCCGACTAAAGCTCATCATGGAGGGCCAAATCAAAATGGCCAAAAGCCTGGAGAAAATGCTGACGAAACGTACCAGTCTACGAGTTAGTGGCCCTAGCTGGTTGTGATTTATCGTCTGTTCCCCAGTCTAACAATGGTATGTCTGCTTGGGCTTGTGCAGGTCATGGAATCCATTCAAGGCAAGTACCTCACTAGTTTGCAGCACCGCCAGCCTACGTCCACAGAGGAAGAGGATGAAGCCGCCATTTTCAAGCGGCTGGAGACAGAACTAGAGTCTGCGCTGGACGAGGTGGACGAGGTATTTGAGGCTAACGGGCTAGCGCGCATGGAAAAGACGTATGCCGACGCCCAAGTGCGACGCGAAAATGGCTCCACAGTCATGGAGATCTTCGCCAACAAAGTTGTTCCTTTTAGCGTGGAAGCCACTAGCCACGCGGTCTGGGAACACTTTGTTCACTCCATGGACCACATTCCGTCACGGTTCGTGTACCAGAAACAGCTCAAGGTAAGGTTCTTGATCCTTACGCAAAATGTAAACAACGCTGGCTGAGTTGGTCTAATTCATCTGCCTATTGGTCGTAGAAGACGGAGATAACTGATGACACGTTGATGGAGAGCTTTGGGCTAGAGCTCGTTGGCAGTCGCAACGCCACTGCCGCCTTCCGTGTTCGCCAAATCCGGCGAAAGTTTGTTCAACCTGACCGTGTGGTCATTGCGTGGCCAATGTACTCGGAGGCGCTCGAGCTCTCTGCTGAGCCCACCAAGGGTGTACGACTCCACGAGAAATGCTTCACTGTGGTGAAGGCTCTCCCAAACTCAAGTGGCCGCCGCGGCGCTCTAATACAAACGTGCTACGTCCTCCGGCCGGAGATTTACGGTCACGTCGCAGACCGCGAGCGTATTCTTACCACTCTAACCGACTTTTTGCTGGACTCTGTGTCGCACACGATTAGCTCGAGCCACCAGATGATTGAAAACTGCCTGCTAGATGGTGCGCTTCACCACCATGCAGAGCCAAAGGCACTAACCCAATCGGTAGTTCAGGAAAATGTGGCTGAAGAGCAGCAGAAACAGCAACAACAGGTTGCTCAACTCTAGACACGGGGTCACTAGGTCCGTCTTACCTTGTAGTAGGACACTTCAGCTAGCCATAGAACTCTGTACAACGCATGTGTAATTATCCGAATGAATTCGTGAAAACTCGTGTTCTCGACGCATGGAATGGGTTTGATAGTAGTATGCTACACGAAACGGTAGGGTGTGGGGGTACACGAGCCTCAAGCGCTGTAAGATGTTAATTCACTTCTTGAGTACCCCGCTGAGCAGGACATTCTCAATCATCTGGTGGCTGGCGCTTATGCTCCCGCTCACAGAGCTGAGTACGAAATCCGTGAGCGCGCCAACCTTGCGTGCCAGGTCGGGTCCATTGCGACCGTAAAGCTCTGGTCGAATAATGTAGCACGTTTGCATCAGTGTACAATCTTCCTGCCCCGTGGCAGGGGCGATGACGATGTAGCCCTTTTCCAAGAAACGAATACCTGGCGCTGGTTCGGCCGAAAACTCCACCGTGTCAGTAAGCGTACGCCACACGACAACGATGCGACCCGCTCCACGTATCGGCGAATGATATGCTTTACGTGGAAATCACCTTGGGTGTGGCCATCCGTCATCTCCAGTCCATAACGTTCAACAACCGTGTTGTCGTTTGCCTCGATATGCAGTGGCTGTTTCTCGTAATATGTGCGGTGGGGCATGTGGTCCATGGAGTGAGCAAAGTGACGCCACACAGCCTTCCCCGTCGTGGGCATATCGAAAGGCATGACCTTGTTGGCGTAGATCTCCATCACCATGCCTCGAGTAGCGTCATGCTCAATCTTGGCTGTGCGGTGCGCGGTTTCCATGCGACCCAGCCCATTGGCTTCGAAAACGGCGTCCAATTCCTGGCGAGACTTCTCAATTCCAGCGAGCAGCATATCGAAATCTGCGCGGTCGTCACGAGCTACGTTCGGTCCTGGAGCGGGTGACACTCGTCGGATGCGCTTGCTCGGGCCGCCCAATGCCTGGAGAATGAGAATGCCCTTAACGCAGGGAACAGAGTCAGTGGGAGCTCGAATCAACCTCATCATTTTGAGGAATGGCGGTACTTTACTTTCTCATTTTGGCGCTTCTTCAAAATGCGCTCAAGGCTTTGGCCATCTTGATCTGCTTCTCTAGCACAAGTTTGAGCCGCACGTTTTCGCGCTCTGCCTTCTGGCGCTCGAGTGCCTGACGCTGCGCCATATCCCCACACTGCCGCTAAGTGCGACGGTGAGGCTTTGCTTGCCATGGGCGCTGCGACCGACGAGAACATCGCGGACGGAGGACTGGCCGCCACTCTGGCAGTCCGCGGCTTTCTTAGCTTGGCATTCTTTGCCTCCCGCCCCAGAGGGCGGAGCGGCGACGGACGAAAAGGGCGCGGACGCAGTCTGCGGTTTGTGTGTGCTGCGCAGCTGATCCAGCTTCAGCTGCAGATCCTTCACTTTCTGCCTCAGGTACACCAGCTCTTCGCGCCGGGCGTCCCTGGCTCGGTTTGAGTACTTGCGGGGCGGCTTGGTCTCCTTGGTCTTCGGGTTGAGCTGCTGGGACGACGGACTGCCCGTCCCAGAGTTGGGGCTGTCTGTAGAATCTGCCAGCGCCAGAGTCAGCTCCGCGTCCAGTGCGGCGATGCCCTGTAGCGGCGAGAAGGCGCCCACTCCCGGCGAGATCGGCTGCTCCGTGAGCGAGGGCAGCTCCAGCTCCCGTCCAGCGCGCCCTGCAGGTCCTCGTGCGCGATGTCGTCCAGGTCCAACGCGTGGTCCGCGTCCAGCAGCCACTCCGTAGAGGCTTCGCACTCCGCCAGGAAGGACAGCGCCGCCTCCAGCGTCTGCGAGTCCTCGTCCTCCGCCGCCGTCAGCTCCATCGAAAGAGAATGAAAAGTGACACAGTATGCTAGATCGCAGGCTCGCGACGAGTGTTGTTTTCCCTGCTGTTTGTAAAGGCATACAATTCTCAAGAGCGCATAGATACGGAGATATTCTGCAGGACAGAGGAAGATGTGCGCCAAACGGATGGCTCTGTCAAACGAAGCCATCTCGATATCTCGTTATATGCCTCCACGGGAGTGCTTGCTGCCCGTGATGGCGATGCCATTTCGATGTGGTCGTTAGTTGCGCTCTACGTCTTTTCTTTCTGGTGTTGTGGCGATGAATGCGAGTTGGGGCCATCCGTGATGGCCTGCAAATTGCAGCAACTCGTAATATGGGTGCAACTTGGCCATCGTCCAATCGTGCCATCTGGTGACCAATTTGAAGACTGCAGATTACGGTACAGTACACTGTACTACTGAACTGTACCGAACTAGGTAGGTTCCTCCGGGCGACAGATAAGGCTTTTGTGAATGAAATAATATTTTCTATATATTATTTTATGGGACCGGCCACGCCCAGATCTTGGATTAGGCATCACACTTATACTTGGTTTCAGTATTAATAAAGGTGCCTCTTAGATATAAGCAGGGCTCGCTAAAGCGACCTGAGCAAGCTCTCTCACTGTGCCCGAGGTGAAATTTAGCAGCAATCTATGATGAATACTCTAAGTGCATGATCCTGCTGGAAGACCCAGTCCACATCGTACTTAAAAGAATATATATGCCTTTGTATGCCGTGGGCGATTGCCAATCGCCCAATGCAATTTTGAGTTGAACCTACAATATCGTGCTGGGGGATGCGAGTGAGCTCGTCGTGCTGGCACGAGGTGTCCACGCTCGACGAATTGCCAAACCATGCTTGAATTCTACTTTGTTTTGGCGTTGCAACTTAAACTAACAGCACGATTTCACCGAACTTTATTTTTATGCTTTTCGCGAAGGTTTTGACTCCAGCTATCAGAATTTGATCAACCGGGAACTGCTAAACTTCCCGGCGCTATCGTACAGAGCAAGTAAGTACACAGTTGCATAGCGGACATGGCCTCATTGTCGGTGCCTTCACCTTCAGGAGTCCAAGACACGGATTGACTTTGTCTTACAAATGGAAACGAAGGATCAAAAATTAGGCAATTTCTAAAGGCTTGGATTAGGCGTTCTGGCTCTTCTCGTCACACAATGCCCAATCTGTGGAGGCCTACCGATTTGGTCCTGTTTACTCACACCTTTCGGACCATAAAGTCGCTGCATTCTTCGACTTTGTTTGCCCGGTGGCTGCCAGTGGCATGGCGCTCCTGCTGCACGACGACGAGGCGGAGGCGCTCGAGGCCGCGCTGTCCTTCGTCGATGCCTTCCCGCACCCTCCGGACGAGCTGCGCCAGGACTCGACGCCGTTCGATTCCTCCTCTGCGATGGTCTCACCTTCAATCGAGCCATCCACAGCCAACGCGGTGACTGGAGGGGGCGGCGCCATCGGCGATGAAGAACTGGAGAGTCTGCTGCTTGAGGTGGGGCTCTCCGGGTCGCCCGACTCACCTTCCGAATATGAGGCCAGGCCCGTTGGCCCTGTAGCTGCTCCCTCTCCCTCTCAGTCGACGGGCGCGCTCATGAAGCAAGAGCAAGCCACAGTGCAGAGCAACTCGACTGTAATGGCCACCATCAACGGATCTGCGCGCAAAGGACCTCGCAATACGGATGCTCCTTCAAGCGGGAAGACAAAGCGACGGGTCCGCCTGAACCCAAACCGAGCGCGCGACAACCGCAAGAACGAGCTGGCTTACCTGCGCAACAAAGTCAAGCAAATGGAGGAACAACTGCACTCACTTCGCCAGCAGTACATCGAAAGCAACGACCCAGCCAACCCCTTGGCAACGTCTACTTCGATAGTTAACACACTAGACACACCTGCGGTATGGCGCGATATGGCTGCTGCCCAGCAGCTACGACGGGAGAAGGCAGAGCGCGAAAATGCACGTTTGAAGTTGGTTCTGGAAAGCCAGATCAAGCTAGCCAAGAGCATGGAAGCAGTGATGCAGAGACGAACGCGGCAGCAGTTGGCTGGGTTTAATGGCGTTATGGGCGAAGGAGTTGGTTGTGCTGTTCAGGGCTCCTCGCTCGATCTTCTATTAGACAAAGAGACCTATGATTCTCTTCTCGATCGCGCTGATGCTGCCTACGGCGAGGTCGACGATGTCCTGGCTGCAAACGGACTAAAGTACTGTGAAACACCATGTACCAACGCCCAGATGCGTGAGGGCCCCGAG
The DNA here is from genome assembly GCA_011947335.1 of Phytophthora constricta. Classification (NCBI taxonomy): domain Eukaryota; phylum Oomycota; class Peronosporomycetes; order Peronosporales; family Peronosporaceae; genus Phytophthora; species Phytophthora constricta. Next base: position 6,728 of record JAAVTI010000370.1, read on the forward strand.
GGGATGTATGTCGATATTTTTACGAACAAATTGCTGCCCTTCGACTTTCACACTGCGGCCGCGGCAGTGTGGAACCATTTCCGGGGCAGCGAGAAACACCGTGGCAATCTCTATGAAAATTTCTCCAGGGTATGGCTGAATCTGCTTGAAAGGACTGGATGAATTGGTATTTCTAACTATGTATCACTGTGCATTTATTTGCATTCATCACCAGGACCTCGAGTCATCTTCGGATACGGTTGCGGAGGTATTCGCTATGGAGTTCCTCGCCAATGACGTGGCAGCAGACTTCCGCGTGAAGCAGGTAGTTCGACGGTATGTGGAGCCGAATCGACAGGTTGTTGTCTGGGTCTCAACAGCTTCGGCGCTGGAAAACTCGAAGTCACCATTCTCCAGTTTTGGATTTCGCGAGAAGGGGTATGTCATTATCAAACGTCCAGGAGGTCGAAGCGATTTCTCGCTACTTCAGATGTGCTGCCTTGTGTCACCGCAGATGACAGAAGGAGGTTCTTTCGACCTGTCGGTGGTCGGTTCGTTCACCGAGTTCGTGCTGAGCTTCATGGTGGCTACCATCACATCCAGCCAGCAGCTCATTGAGAACGTGCTGCTGGATCAGTCGCTGCAGCATAAACGAGAGCCGGCGTGCCCTTGAACATCAATAGAGTGCAGATTTTTTTTCTGCCATGTTTGTTAAGTAATTTCCTCTTCTCGTCCGCAGCACAGTTCCTCCGTTTTTGTCCTCTGTTGGCCTCACCTGACTTGTGCGCGACTGTGCATGTCTGTTAAACACACAGCAGACGGATTGACAACAGGATCGGCAACTTCTTCCCCCAAAAAATGGTACAAACAAAATTAGGCCTCAATCAATTCGGCGTCTGGTCCGGTGTTTGAGCCTTCCATGCCGCTGCTGCTGCTGGACGACGAGGTAGAGGCGCTGGAGGCGGCCCTCTCCTTCATAGATGCTCCCTTGCCGTCCCCTTCTGCCGACTCGTCGACCCATGGGCAAAGCAACGTCGATGTGGTGGGTGAGGCCCAGCTCGGCACCGACCTCAACCGACTGCTACTCGAGACGCTGAGCTCTTCTTCGAGCCACGAGAGCGATGCCGCTGCACTGACGAGGACCACAGGAACGGTGTCGCCAACGCCACTGCCGCCCATGGTGGCAAACATCGGACCTCAAGGCATCTCTGAGAAAGCACGTCAAGCCCCTCGAACTCGAGAACCGACGACGACTCTGGCCAAGACCAAACGTCGAGTCAAGGCCAACCCAAACCGAGCACGCAATGAACGCAAGCACGAGCTAGCGTACTTGAAAACCAAAGTAGAGCAGATGGAGACGGATCTAGAAGCACTGCGTCAACGTCGTCATGCTAGAGGGGTCCGTCATGACGAGCCTTCCCCAGCAGCACCCATCTCATCGCGGACTTTGGTCACCGCCTACTCCAACTCAGCGCTGTCTTCCAGCAAGACACCGCATATCTGGCGGGATATTGCTACTCGCCAGCAGAAACGGAGAGAAAATCGGAGCGAGAGAATGCTAGGCTAAAGTTGGTGCTTGAGAGTCAGGTGAAGCTGGCAAAAAGCATGGAGAATTTGCTTCAGAAGCGTGCTCGGCAGCAGGTGTCCGGCTGTGCTGAGGTGGTTGACTCCTCCAACGACTACTTATCACAGGGATCGACGTTAGACTTTTTAGTCGATAAGAACACGTACGAGGCGCTTCTAACGAGTGTCGAGACAGCTTACGCGGAGATAGACGCAGTATTCACGACCAACGGGCTGGTTGGGTTGGAAACACCGTGCTGTGACGCACGGATGCGCGAAGGCGCTAGCGGGATGTATCTCGACGTATTTGCGAACAAGTTGCTGCCTTTTACTTTCGAGGCTGTGGCTGTCGCAGTATGGAATCATTTCAAAGGCAGCGAGAAGCACCGTGGCGTTGTATACGAAAATGCTACGAAGGTACGAGGCATTCTTGGCAAAAACGTTGGGGTCATGTTTGCTCACGCATGCTATGTTCTTATGTGATGCTGCACTCTGCAGCACCTTGAACGTTTATCCGATACCATCATGGAGTCTTTCACGATGGAATTCATGGGCAAGACAACGAAGGCCGATTTCCGTGTGAAGCAGGTGGTTAGGCGCTATGTGGAGACGGATCGGCAAGTGGTGGTGTGGGTGTCAATTGGGCACGCGCTGGAGCAGGCCAACTCGCCATTCAACAGCTTCGGATTTGTGGACAAAGGCTACGTTGTAACCAAACGCCCGACATCGATCAGCCCGGGACACAGTGACTATACAGTTTTGCAGATGTGCAGTCTTGTGTCGCCGCAAATAACCGCAGGCTTTTCAATCGACTTCACGGTGGCGGGCGACTTTACAGAATTCGTGCTGAATGTGGTAGCGGCTAACACGACGTTCAGCCAGGAGCTTATTGAGAACGTGTTGCTTGAACAGGGTGTCAAAAAGCGGCAGAAAGCGCAGTCGTGTGTGAATTAAATACATATCTGTGCACATGCCGATGCTCGACTTCGCAGCCACGCGTGACAAGAACATGTTGATATAATACTCGAATCGTGGAGCTGCGCGAGAATCATAGTATTTAAAAAGCCCCCTCGTTTTGAGCAGCTTACCGCAATTGCAAACATGTTGACGAACATATTTTAGCTAACTCGTTGCATCTACACACTACCGCTGGCAAGCTGAACGGGTGCAAACCAAATCGTCGACTCGACAGGCGACAAATCAATGCTAAACCCAACTTTCTGTTGTTGTCAGCAGTTTTCAACTACACTTAGCGCTAAGGTTTTTGTGGACAAGTCTGTTGCGGAGGTAACATGGCAATGCTCGCGATTTCAACAAGCAAGGCAGTCTGCTTTGCTTCGACGTTGTGCTTGGCAAGCGCGCACAAGCAGGTGCTGCACAACTTGCCAACCAACTGGTCGTGTGTCGTGTGAGTGAAGTTCATTGGGACTGCTCATCTCCACGTGATCGTGGCCACAAGATTTCGACAGATCCATACAAAGCCAAGTGGTCGCGCCGGGCGAAGACCCGTGGGATCTCGAAGCCTTCGATTTGCAGTAATCAGCCACTTCAGCATTCTCCAAGTTGCCGGCCGAGGACGAGGTCTGTGCTAGGAAGCGGACCAACAGACACAACGGGCGACATGGCGTTCCTGCTTGAAGCCGAGGCGGACGAGACGCTTGCGGCGGCTCTGGCTTTTGTCGACCAACAGGATGCGTCCCCAGAGCTCCACAACAAGTTGGAGCCGAATGACAAAGATGGCGGCGATGGCGATGGCGGCGATGGCGACGCCGTGCTCCCTTCGCTGGACGACCCTGAAGCTGGGGAAGTACTCGACACCCTTAGCGCACAGCTGCCTGCACTAACGGATAAGACGCCGCAGGGCTTGAAGGGCTTCAGTCTCGGAACTGTCACGGCTCTAAAGCAAGCTACGCGGCGTCGGCTCAAGCACCACCAAGTTGCCCCGTGCCCCCTCCTCAGTCACTGCCTGAGACTTCTCTCGCACTACCGTCGAAGCAGGCAACCGCCAGTCAGAAGAAGCCGTATGTCCGCAAGAAGCCGCTCGGATACAACCCCAACAAGGCGCGCGACGAGCGCAAACTAGAACTCGTTTACCTCCGCAAGAAAGTGGTAGATATGGAGTTGGACCTGCGGAGATTGCAGGAGATTAAGGGCTCTACCGCTGCTGCATTTCCAGCGAGTTCTGGAACTACGAAGCCAACCTCTGCCTTGACAGCGAGCAGTGGTAGTCACTTCAATGACGACGGTGTGCCGCGCATATGGGAGAAAATGTGCGAGAGGCAGCTAGAGCGTCGTGTGAAGTCCGAGCGAGAGAATGCTCGTCTCAAAATGGTACTGGAGGGCCAGATCAAGATCGCCAAGAGTATGGAGCAAATCCTCAAGAAACGCGCTGTTCTGCGGGCTATGGAGTCTTGTGGTAGCAACAAGCGCTCAAAGCGCACACAAGTGCCGCCCTTGTCAGATCCCACTATTGATGCGAAAATCTTTGAAGCCCTGCTTGCTGGGGTAGAGGCCTCGTATCGTGAAGTGGACGCCGTGTTTGCGGCCAATGGCCTCGATCGGACTGAGGCGCCGAAGAGCGATGCGCAAATGCGCGATGGTGTTAACGGCATGTACCTGGAAATTTACGCCAACAAAATGCTACCGTTTGGTATGCATGCCACGGGTGAGGCAGTGTGGCAGCACTTCAAGGGTACGAACGATGTTCCATACCGTTGGTATCATTCCAAATCTGCTGGAACTATCGAGTCCACGGAGGATACGATGGTTGAATCCTTCGGCATGGAGATGTTCGATGCCAAAACGAAGACAACGGCCGAATTCAAGGTGAAACAGATTCTGCGCCGCTACGTGGATGAAGAGCGTGTGGTGGTTGTGTGGCGCTCGCACATTGAACCGCTTGAATTCTCCAACAAGCGCTTCGCTGGTATTCATTTCCAGGAGAAAGGCTATGTGGTTATCAAGCCGCGTGCTCGAGGTCGAGGTGAGAATGGTGATGATGACTTCACGCTGGTGCAGACATGCTACCTCATCACTCCCGATCTGTCCGACCAGACACTTAACGATGACGTGAAGGCGGGAGCCCTGACCGAGTTCGTATTGAATGCGACCGCGGCTAATATCAATGCCAGCAATGAGATGATCGAAAATATTCTGCTGGACCAGGCACTGCAGCACCGCAAACTCCACGAGTAAAATGTTTGAAAGCAGTTCTTGTTGCAAGTCCAGGAGAGTTCCAAGCAGTGTCAGTAACGTGTTCGTGGTAACATGTATGCATGTATTTGTTTTGAGTAAGTTGTTCGTTTTTACGTGCCCGAACATTAGTGTGCTCCAGCATGTACACTGAAATTGCGGCGATCTCCTTGCTCCTTGTGAGAGATTGCCCGAACTGATGAGAACCGGTGTTAGAACTTGTCGATCGAACCTTGGTATCAGCTTTGCATTACACAAACATGCAATCGATGTCGGTGACAATATTACTGACATGACCGTTCCACAAGCGGAAGCTTATCCGCTGGGTCATTCCGATAAAAGCAATTCGGCCAGTAGCCTGAATTTACCGGGAATCTCCATTGGTTTACTGTAAGGATGCAATTCCTTTGTCGATCCTTTCGCGTCGAATGAAGAACAGAAAATCAAGTTAGTCAAGGATCAAACGAAAACCGTGCTCCCTCAAAGTCAACGTATGAAGCGAAACGCTTTATCGCAATCTTGCGACTTCGTTGAGGCGTTTGCCCAGACGATTGTGCGGCATCACTGGGCACAACAACTCGAGGCGTAGTGGAGGTCGACTTGATGAAGTTGCCCAGAGTTTTGGAAAGCGAAATCGAAGACCCGGTGCTCGCGGTGGTCGGATCACGAAGTCAACTTTCTATACAATGCTGCTATGTTGGCGGCTAAACCTGCTAGTACCACATCGCTAAAAGCAAACGCAGGCAATCTGCCATGGGGCTGAGTTGGATAACGAACGACCTCAATTACCTGTACCCAAGTCAGTCAGTATGCAGCGCCTGTTTCCCTGAAGACCTTCCGGAAGTCACTGGTAATTTGGAGTCGATGCTTTAAAATCAGCTTCATCTTTGGTTCATAACATTGAGTGCTACAGAAAACGACAAGAAGACCAATAATCGAAACTCTAGTCCTTGAAGCAGCTTCACTAGGAGCTACGGTACGGGTGATCATTGATTGGCCGTTGCTCCAGCGCCACACTCTTCACCTAGACGACACGCAGCGAGTTGCAGGCTGCTCGAACAGGTGAAAGTGAAGTACATGGGAACGGAAGGTTCTTTCTGTTGAGTACCTATCGCAAATATGAAAAAGCGATTGGTTTCTTCGCACTGTTTAAATACCAACACTAGGCAGTTGTTTGACTGTAGCCTGCAGAGTTTTTTCTGCAAAAGCGGAGCCCTCAGCAAGTTCTTGCATTTTGAACTCTTTCTTGCGAAGAGCGGAGCCATTATAACAAACCATATAAAGCATGTGTGCATCGATTGCGTACAGACTGTAACACGCATCAACACCTGCAAAATTCTCAGTGTTTCGTTCGAGAGGCTCATGAAGTGCTTGCGTGGAATTCCATTTTGATCGTTCAGAGTGCAAGACCACTTGCATGGCGACGCGCTGCTTCTACAATTGCGGCGAAAGAAATTTAAGCCTAGGAGGCCCAACAGCAAATAGACCCACTATGCAAGACAAAGTTGGAATGGCTCTGCTTTTGCAAGAAATAGTTCAAAACGTAAGATGCTTGCTGAGGGCTCCTCTTTCTGCAAAAGCCCGCCTGCAGGTCGATTCCCCGTCTCCATATTTCAGAGCTGGAATTTAAGTGCAATGTGGCTTCTGTAAAATCTGTTGGACTTTACTCGCGTGCTTGTCCATGTATTGTGCTCTCTTCATTAGGCTTGAAGTTGCTGAGCGTTTTGAACATGGTTTAAGAACACACCTCGCGATTTGTGCTTGTCAGATGTGACAGGGTAATAATTAATTGTACTGTACGGTACCGGTATTAACTAAAAGCGAATGCAGCCACGAGACCCGCTATGGGACACAAATGGTTGCACTTCGGTAGCCTTCTGCTGGCTACGCTTTCATGAACACACCGCTTGCATCTCTACGTCATGCGCAAAGATCGTGCATCGATTCAGTCACCCTCGTAAAGACCAGGCCAACGGGGCGGACACCTACCGTGACCTCCGTCCCTACTTGACTTCCTTTAGTATTGCTTAACATGCTTTTGGAGCGGGGAGTCGTCCACAGGAAGCTCAAGTACCGCAAATAATGCGTGGATGCATTTTGTCGCGAGCTGCGTCGCCGATTGTGTCGTCAAAGTGCCTGTGGATGAAGTCTCGAAGCCTATGACGCACTTGGGCACTTGTCGGTCCCCGCTACAGTATTAATAATTCTGTGAGCGCGAACGTCATTCTTCAAGTAGCGCCGTTCAAGACATCGCCCCAGTTACTCTACGCGTCTGACGTAACTGTCTCCAATATGTGCGCGCCAAACAAGACGGCGCCTCCACCGCCTGCCAAATGGTACCACAACTGTCTCTGGCAGCCCAAGCTCATGTACGCGATATCCAATGTGCAGCAGTCGTCGGTCGCCATTTTCCTGGTCGTGTACTACCAGCAGACTGCCGGCTTCTCCAAGGTGCAGATCGGATTGCTCCAGACGCTGCCCTGTGTCTGCGCCATGGTCTCACCTCCGATCTGGGGCGCAGTCGCTGACTACATCCGCAACCAGCGACTGGTGCACAACTTCTGCATCATCACGGGCGGGCTGCTCATGTTCTCCATCCAGTACTTCTACTGGTCGTACCATTGGACTCTTTTAGTGCTCATGCTGGCCAACTTCCAGTCCATGCCCGCCGGTTCGCTCATGGACCACGCAGTGCTGGATATGATCGAGAAGGTTGGTGGCGAGTATGGCAAGCAAAGGCTATTTGGTGCTGTCGGCTGGGGCACAGGCGCGTACGTCACTGGTCTGGCAGTTGCCGCAGCTGGTATCTCGTGGGCATTCAACATCAGCCTTATCTTCATGTTCGCCTCGCTCCTGGTTTTGCGTACGATTCCGGTGGTCAAGCATGGACATCATGAAGTCACTTCCGCCACGCTGGAGGAAGGTAGCTCGAGCACTCATTCTCCGTCATTTGCTGACAACATGCGTCGCATCAGCGAGAAGAAGGACGTTATCATGCTGCTTCTCGTCGTTGTGTTCATGGGCCTCATGTACGGCGTGCTGTCTAGCTTCCTTGCTCTCTACTTATTCAACCTCTCCGGCGGCAACGCGCAGATTGTGGGCATCGCTATCATGTGCGAAACGATCTCGGAATTGCCGGCGTTCTTCTTTTCGCATGCAATCATCAAGAAACTAGGCACGGTGAAGGTACTGCTGGTTTCCATCACTGCCTATGCGCTTCGAATCACGTACTACTCGGTTATGACGAATGCCTGGAGCGCGATTCCGTTTGAGTTCTTGCACGGATGTACTTTCGGCCTGGCGTGGGCTGCTTGCACGCAGTACATCTACACTGCTGCTCCAAAGGGCTGCGAGGGAACACTTATGGGACTTCTGAACGCGACCCAGAACGGCTTGGCTCGGGCCGTGGGTACGATGGTGGGCGGCTACTTCTACCAGCACTACGGTGCGCGGGTGATGTGGGCGGTGACCGACTTGGCAGTGCCTCTGGCACTACTCTTCCTCGCTGCATTTGCATATCTCAAGAGCGAGAACGACGAGATTATCTCGGGCGACGATGTGGTGGCTGAGGAGTCTGAGATGTTCTCTCCGCACCACCACCAAAAAGCTATTAACACCAGCACGCCGTCCTACGACGAAATTGAGTAGGCAGCTGGTGCAAATACATTTGAATATTCCAACATTTCTGCAGAATAGACGTAGCTGTGCCACGGACAAATCCATTATTGCTCTGGTCTCCTCTCGCACGGAATTTAATTCCGTGCGAGAGGAGCATACATTTTGTGATGAAAATGTAGCCGGTCCAAGTCCAGCTGGGACTGTCGTGCTGCGAAATTCGCAATAGATTTTCCCTTTTCACCATTTTCTCGATGGACGAATTGCTGCAGCACCTGCCAGGGTCGGAGGGCGCGTCGTTGACGCTGGAGGAGGCGCTCGACCTCCTCGGGAGTTTCGACGCTCTGTCAGATCTCGACGATGTCCTGAACGAGCCCCCGCAACGTCCGACTCGCACCGATGAAGTCTCTCAGCCGACGGCCACGAACCCCAAGAAGCGCGTGCGAAACCCTTTGAACGACGTGCGGAGGCGGCAGAGGAGGAAGGCGGAGCGGCTTCAGCTGAAGGAGCAGGTGCGAGAGTACGAGGCTCTGCTCGAGAGACTGGAGCGAGCGAGAAACAGTCGACCGGTTTCTGCCGATGGTGATCAAGAGAGCGGCTCCCACGTGCCAGCTCCTCGTCCTGACTCTCCTTGGCTGCAGGCTGTGCTTGAGGAGGAGCGCAAGCGACGGAAAACTGAAAAGGTGAACGATAAACTGAAGTCGCTACTAGCGGAACGGATGCAAATGGCGGGCGCGATCCGAAGCGTCCTGCTGAAAGAGAGCGCGCGGCTAACTGTGAGTCTTGCATGCGTGGCTGGCTCTTGCTGTGACGGCAACATTCTGCTCTTTTTAACCCCTGACGTGTTTGTGCTAATAGAAAATCGATCGCTGCATGGAGCTGCGTCTGTCATTACAGTCGTGTTCTCCGCAGCCGGGCTTCACGGAGTATGGGTTCACCTCCCCAGGGCTACATGGAACAGTCCATCAAGTCTTCAAATCTACCGATTCCGTGCTCGGTCCTATCTCCGTTGATGCTTTTACTTCGTGTGAATCAATCTCAAGGGTCAAGAATGATCGTGCTACTGGAACTTGCGTCGAGTTGCTTACTACCACACCGCTAGCTTGTGAGCTACCTACTGCGAGATCCATTTTGTGGGAGGAGATTTTGAACAAGCAGTGGCCGGAGGCGCAATCTAGATTCAGCCTGAAGGTGCGCGTACTATCTTGCCCTAGAGCTTTTCCCCGGCGTCGTTTTACATTCTTTTCCTTTACTTATCGGTGCTTGTATTTCTCAGACGAAGGAGTGCTCGTCTCAATCAGTCGAGCTAAGGTATTCAATGAGCTTTGAATCTCCCCAGCGCGACCCGCTTATACTGGACGGTGCAAGTCTACTTGAGAAGCGAGACGAAGAACACCGTACGATATTGGCGTGGACATCGCTTATTTTGCACCCGAGCGAGCAGCTTCGATTTCGGTCACACGGTTGGATTGTCGTCATGAAGTCCCCAACTGACCCCGAAACATCTTCAGTAGTGAGAACTTGTTGCCGAGTTTCCGCCGAGCACACAAATAGTGGTTTGAGGCAAACAGCCAACCATGAAGTGTGTTTGGCAGCAGCTCAAAATGGTATATTGCGATCTATGGGTCAGCGCCTAAAAAGCAGACTTGAAGTAGTACAGCGACACCTTCTCGAGCGTGCAGGACCGCAGGAACTCATAGTAGTTTAGTCGAGCAACCTTAACATGTGGCCAAACAAGAGCGAGATCGTCTATGGATTTCAAGAACTTTTATATGCCGTAGCTTGAGGCCGAAAAACAAATCAGCATGATCTGCTGTATAAGGAAGCACCGACGGGAACCACCGCGATCGGCAACTTTCTTCATAGCCTCGCTGTCGGCATGCCATACATTGTACCCAGGCATCAGACATGTCTGGGTCGTCCGTGCACCAAGCGTGACCAATCATGAAAAATAATTTGTTGACTCTTACCTCAGTGGTGTTGTGTTCTTCGAAACAGCTTGCGTGTAAATGATGATACCTTCCGTGGTTTCCAGGACTTTGGCTTCCTTCGCACTCGATCATTCAGCCGCTGGCCTTTGGATCGTCTGATTGAGCTCGATTGATTCAATCAATGCACAGGTTTGCAGCGCGACTGCTGCAGCTGTTGCAACTGGACGATCAAACTCTTGCTTGGTACCTTATTTTTACGGACGAGTGAGGTGGAGACTGGACCAAATTCACATCAGCAGCACGCGCGTGATGCGGTCAATACGACTAGTACGGTGTAGTAATATACATTATACGCAGGCCTCTGCAGATTAGGCATTAGTGCCTAGGAGCCTAATTGACTTAGACTAGGTTTTCTCCGGGCCATCAAATTAGGCTCTGGTGATAGAAATGTATGAGGCCGGGCTCAGATCTTAGATTAGGCATCACATGTTTACTTGGTTTCAGTATGGATATCTCTCAGATGTGAGCAGGGCTCGCTAAAGCGACCAGATCAAACTCTCTCACTATACAGTTGATGTAATTTAGCAGCAATATACTATGAATACTCTTCTCCGCTTTGAGATATAATACACACCTCTCAACCGTGTGTGCCAAGCTGATAACGAACATAAGCACTACAGCCTCAAGGTGTCCTCGCGATACATCGTACGTCGACACTGACGAGCTGCTTGCGAAAGGCGCTACCATGCTAGAAGATGCGAATGAGCTCGTCGTGCTGGGCCGAGGTGTCCATAAATTGCTAAACCAATGCTTTAATTCTACAGGTGTGTTGGCGTTGCAACTTTCCGAACACAGCGCCATTACATCAAGGCTGCGAGCTCGTCATACGTCGAAGGCCAAAAAGCCGCGCTTCTTTCCGGCCTGCCACGCGGATGATGGCCCATGTGTAGAGAATTAGCACCACCAAGCGCATGCTTTCACCTAGCTTTATTATATGCTTTTCAATTAAGTTTCGACTCCAGCTATCAGAATTTGGATCAACCCGGAACCGCTTAACTTCCCAGCACTATCGCACGGAGTAAGTAAGTACACAGCTGCATAGCATAGCGACATGTTGGTAGTGTCTACACTTACAGGCGTTCGGGACGCGTATTGACTTCTATTTACAACAGAAAACGAAGGATCTGGGGTTCATCAAGTGCTATTTCGTTTGAATTTTCAAAATTTCGACTGTGAAATTCTGATTTCCGACCTGAATTTTGGATTTTTGACTGTCTAATTAGGCATTTTCCGGAAGCTCGGATTAGGCATTTTGGCTTTTCTTGTAACACAATGCCTAATCTGCAGAGGCCTGATTATACGTACCTGTTAGAAGACCTCGAAAGTCCTTACTAAATACAACAAATTATTTTTTTGTTATTGAGTGAGCGGAACAGTCTCTGCAACTGGTAAATTTACATACGGAGACTGCCTGCCGTTAAGAACCACCAGGAAACAATGTCATAAGAAATTAAGAATTTGAATTCTCTTGAACCGAGGCTTTCCGGTGAAGGCTCACTCACTCATTGCTGGAAGAGCGAGAATCACGCTAAGGAAGCAGGTGATATGTTACTGAACCCGCGGGCCACTCTCAATGAGACCCACAACGTCATCAAACGTACGGCTAGATGCAGTCGACCGTAGCAACTATGCCTTCAGTTGGAACGACAGCCCTGGTGCCGAACAAAATACCTAGCCGTTGTCTTTCACGCCAATCTGGAAAATTCTACCGCCGAGACGACTAGAATCACACGAAACTGTTGTAAGCGACGCATTTCAATTATAAGTAGAAGTTGTGATCTGCGGATCAATTGTTCGTTGAGAATTGAAACATCTATGTAGGTTTACAAGAATTCATTTGCGCGGCTTCACTACGCGAATACCTGCTTGATGTCAAGCCATCAGCATTTTCGTAAGTACGAAGAAGGCCATCGTCCTGCTAGGGACAACGCCGTGCCCAATGGAGCTCATCTGTTGAAGACCATAACTTGACAATTATCGCACCGTCAATGACAGATCCGCTGCATGTGTGCACGGTTCAGTGCTGCTATCAGCTGCAAGTGAAGGACTGGACACTTCGGTCCTTCCAGGGGACTTCATCGAGCCGCACGCTCATGCAGTGTTATTGACGTCGATCAGCAACAAGGTACGCCACATAATGCAAGCCCTCCAACATGTTCTACTTGGGAGAGCGACATAGGCTTTGCCAGATAAAAGGTATTCATACGTTTTCAGAAATAATCAAGTTGAGTTGGCCTTTCGGAAGCTTTTTCTTGTGAGATCGTGACCGCATCATCATACAAACTGCATCATCTTGTCCGGCGTCTCTGCCATCCAGACTGTGGCCTCAATCCTTATTCCAGTTCTCCATAGCTCAACATCCGCCAAAACCGACAGTCGCCATGAGCATGCCTGTGCCTCTGGACGACACGAGCATGCTGTCCGAAGTTCTAACGTTCCTGGACACCATCTACGCCAACGACAGCGACTGGGACTCCAGCTCCTCTGCGTCCATTTCGACTGAGGATGAGGCCGGTCTCAAAGCAGCTCGCGTGGCTCCGTCACCCACGAGCCACCCCAAGAAACTAACAGCCAAACCCAGAATTGACCATAAACGGAAAAAGGGGCCGGTCGTGTACTCAACCGACCTGCAGCGCCGCAAAGGGCAGAGCTGCGATTTCTGCGAGAGGAATCTCAGCAGCTCGCTGCCCAGTTGCAGCCGCTGCTACAGTCTCGCCGTCAACGCATGGGAGGACGAAGCGGGGGTAAATGGTACAGACATGCAGTGATGGAGAGCGAGAAACGCGAACGCTCGGAGCGCGTTAACAAAAAGCTAAAGGAAATCATGGCAAGACAGTCAAAGGTGAACGCCTCCATTCGAAGGCTAATGGAGAGATGCGACGCACTCAAGGTATGATTACTCAAAACTGTCCGTTTACTATCAGTATGTACATGCTAACGGGAGTTCATAGGGAATGGAATTTCTGCTCAAGTCTCAGCCAAACTCTGACCGCCCCTCCGAGAACTTGATTACAGCCAGGCCATGATCGTGAAGATGTCGAAAAGTCTGGAAAGCCTTCGCATACAAGTGGACAAGTTTATCCCTGCCGTCAACGAAAGTATAGCGCTCAGCTGCTGCAGCCAACAGAAGCACGACCAAGAGAATGGATACTGCCTCGAAACTAGTTCGGTCACGGCTATGGCATGCACAGTGCAGAAGGCCAGCGAGATTTTGTGGCATCACAATCTCAGTACCAATACCACCAAGAAAAGCAAGGATGTCGAAAAGTCCTCCCGCTTCGTACGTCAACCTTTTTTTCTGTGAAAAGGGTTGCAAAATTGACAGGCTAATTTTTGAGTTTGCATTAATATTTGTAGGACCCGACAACGGATCCCAATTATCTCGAGAGGACTTGCATCTTTTCGCTGCGTAATGGACAAGATACTACCCAACATCTCCACGCAGTTAACATCGCCCAAAAGCACGAAGAAGGTCGTCGAATCATGATAGTTGGAACAACCACGTGGTTCTTGTCTGCTGGGGGCATTCAGTTTAAAGACCGTCACTGGACGCTAATTTCGCCTTCACCAACAGACCCGCTGAACGCGTCTGTGGTGCAGAGTTACTTTCGCCTGCAAGTTAAGCACTTGGAGACGGCTTCTGTTCTGCGGCCGGACTTTGCTCACATCCAGGAAGTGGTGACAAACTTAATTAAGGAAAAGTTGCGCTACGTTGTACAGCTTCAACAGGACGCACTGCTTGAAAACGCAAACCCAGTCACTGGCGTCTAGCAGTCTGCAACGTAGTTATTTGAGGAAGATAAACGATTCTGCTTGTGTGAATTCACTCTCCATTCGTGTCATTCTTTGGGTACTGTCAGGTTTATTCTTTTGTCAAGCTTGTTGTTGTTGCCTTCCATGCGATGCATCGTCTGATATATCACAACGTGAACACGTCGACTGCGTTAATCTTAGTCGGACAGCAGCAGACCACAGACTCATTTCATTCATGAAAAACTCAGGCAAGCGGCCAAGATTACTACCGGTAGTATGTGAAAATGTGAACGGCGAGAAGCTGAGCGAGTCAACATCACTTGAATCTGATCAATGGCCATACTCAACAAATAGTAAGGGCGAAAGATAGGTGAATTCTTCGCTTTGCGGTAGCAGGTGGAGACACAAGAAACATGTCCGCACGAGCTACAACACCAGCAGTGTCAAAAGCTGGAGATTCAGTCTTCATTTCCCAAACGGACGAGTGTGCACGATGGGCAGAACAAGCGTTAATCCAGCGACAAATGCGCTTTCAGTTTATGATACAATATGAATCCGGTCGATTTGCGTCATCGTGTACTTAAGTAACCGTGGCCTTCTCAGCCGAGACTGTGTAGTGAGACCGAATTACAAAAAAACTCGTTGTCCGACCGAAGGACTACGCCAGGATACACTCTCGAAAGAAAAGAGTTCCACACCTGTCGAATGAAATGGCCGCCCATAAATTTATTGATTAGATTGATGTTGCTGCTCTTGTCCATTAAGCCAAATCCGTAATGATGACTGTCTGGTAGGAAGAACCCAGCTCAACTATGAAATGCTGTTGACGCCACTGTGCATCTTTTCGTCTCTCTGGCTCCCTCGCACCGCTTGGGCCTCGCTGCCTGGGGCCGAGTGCTGCTGCTGGCGGTCATCGGCTCCAATCGCGATGGCAGAATGCCCGACCGAGTGTTGTGACAGTCGGAGCTCAGTGAGAACGACGGTACACCTGTTTATGGCGGAGGAATGATTGCCTTCAACCGTTCGTGGCAACAGTGGAGCCGCGTGGATGAAAGGATGCAATGCATTGACAATGATGGACGAACGACGAATACGGTCTTATATGCACACACTAGCAGATTCAGGGGCGGGCAGACGTGTCCACTCGCTAAGCACGCCCGACAGCGACGCCGTGAGCGAGTACTGCGCCGTCAGCAGCCGCTTGAGCGCCTGGTTGCGCTCTTCTGCGCGCTCTCGCTCCTGATTCTGCTTCATAGCGATGACTTTCCACAAGGACTCGGCGCGTCGGCTCTCTTGACTGGTGAGTTTGTCGGCGGCCTCTTGTTCTGTGCGCTGCAGCTCCGCCAGCTCTGCCTGCAGGTCCTCGATCTCGCGACGCAGGTGCTCGATCTTGCCCTTGTTGCGGATCCGCGGGTGAGACGACGTCGCTTGCCTGCCTCGTCTCGGCTTGG
Organism: Phytophthora constricta; assembly: GCA_011947335.1. Classification (NCBI taxonomy): domain Eukaryota; phylum Oomycota; class Peronosporomycetes; order Peronosporales; family Peronosporaceae; genus Phytophthora; species Phytophthora constricta. The sequence continues at coordinate 22,272 of JAAVTI010000370.1, forward strand.
GTGAGTCCTGCTTAGGGTTTTGCAGTGCGGCTTCCTCGCACGACACGTGGTGGGCTCACGGTCAGCACGCTGAGGTTTCTTTAGGACCGAGTCGAAGCACTCGTCGTCAACGTCGAGCAGCGCGAGGATCTCCGTGACGAGGAATGGCTCGACCTGTGGCTCAACTTCGAGTAGGAAGCTCATGGGGTTCGATCTGTGGTGCTCAGGGTAAATTGCAGAATGAGGAGACGCGCACACAGACCTATCACCCCACGTCAACGCGAATGCGATCTTCACCCGATTACGCAATGGGTAAAGTATCATTTTCCGAAGGAGAATGAATGTGAACAAAGTTGACGCGAGCGAGCGAAGTGCGGAAAGTCTTTTGGTCAACTTGGATGCGTGGCTCGCACTATTCTCAGTGTTGGCGGTGGTAAGTACTCAACAATTTGATAAATGGAAAGTCCTACCTCGAATGCAACGCGAAACAGTCCACAAGTGCAGGATGCGGTCCTGCTCCTCGAGTGTAGGTCGCATGCCACAAGTATCAGCCCCAATAGCTTCACTGAAGTCCTCTTGGTCTGGGTATGGGAGGAACCTTTTTCTCCCGTAGCTGCCCCACTGGAAGCAAGCATTACTTGCTCCTATAAATGCATGTGATCCATGCAGTAGTGAAGGTCGCTCACTGTCAACAGCTTTCCGTCAGCAGCAGCACCATAGTGCTTTCGATGAAGTGTCTGATTTGCAGGCACTGAAAAGTCAGACTCTGAGAGTATCTGCAGTGTTGCAGTCGCTCCAGCAGAAGTGTCACTTCGGTTTCTCTGCCTTTGCTCGCTACTTTGCCTGACGCCTATTATCTTCACACAACAGTGGCGGCGCGCTTGCACCGTGTCTCCTGTCACCACTCTCTACAACCCTGGTTTGAAGGGCATCACTAAGAGGTAGAAAATGCAAGAAGGTAATGCAAACGAAGCATGATTTTCTTGGGAGCCTATTGTTGCATTCACCGTCGTACCAGTGCCCACTTTTCTGATGATTGACAAAACGGATCGCCAACACTGTTGGCAACAGCGCCCAAAGCAATCACGATCACTCTTATTATGAAAGTACTCTTCGGTGTGACCCAATCGAGAAGGAGTGGCTCGCGGAGATCGCCCCCACCTTTATCGCCAAGATGTCGGGCGTATAGAATAGAGATATCACAGTGGCAGCTCGCGTATTTCGTAAGCCTTCCGGACTCGAACGCAAGCTGTCCACCTTCGTCTCTTGTTAGCTACTCCATTGTTGTCCGGACAGCATGAAGCTCAAGGCTCGATCACTTGAATATTACTCAGTTTAAAAAAGCGCGTTGAGGTGTAATGTAGCTGTGTGCCATTTAACAAGCTTCGACCGTGCGAGCAACGAGATCAAGGCATCGCCTGCGTCAGAAGGCTCTCTATTAGCAGCTAGCGGAAGACCAACAAGAAACGGGTGCTTGCGACCCAATTGTCAAAGACGCCTTCGTCAGCACGGACAACGTTGGCAGCAAAGCTTGGGACTCGCACAACCTCGTTTGAGCCGGAGATTTCGTCATGAAATCACTTGCTGTGCTCAACCTCGTGGAAAATTTTCGAGAAGTTTGTTTTGAACTCCCTCGTGGAACAAGCGCAAACTACTGGTGAGCATTTCAACAACCTCACTGCAAAGTCGTTCGTAGTCACGCTTGGATGCAGTATAATTTAACAAGTCATTTTGCGTAGAATCTCCAGCGTCATGCCGTTCGCCAAATATTTCGTAGCTTGTTCGGAACACCGACGCACATTCAGGATTTTCTGGAGCTCGCGAGAGCATAGCCCATCCTTTTTCGCGAAAGCGAATCAACTTTCGCTTACTGTCAGGAAATTTGCTGATCTGGTCGTGCTGTGGTGGCACGATAGCAGACGTCCACATGTACAGTATGCGGTCCCGCTCCTCGAACTTGCGCACAAAAGACACCCCGTGAAGCATACACGAGTTGTGCTGGTCGTCGACGCTCATGAAGTAACTTTTAGCAACTGTGTTCGCGTTCATGTGATGACGGTGGACGAACTCCTTGCAGCACATACTGCCCTTGAGCTGCATACCATTCCAGACCATTCGGCTTGCAGCGTCTAGATCGCATCCCACCGACGTTAAGGATGAAATCCGCCCCACAACAGTGCCAGAAGTGGGGTTTCGCTTTATTTGCAACTGGAACGACGCAGCATCTCTCGAGTCTGCGAGCGGAAACACAGCGGGTGCGTCCGAATACATTTGGTCCATGTATTCACGAAGTTCGCTCAGTTGCGGCGTGGCGTCGTTCGTGCGCAGCGACGGCCCAGCAAGTACAGTGGATGGCGGTCCAACCACTTCTCCAATCTCGCTCCTCAGCGCCTGCAACGTCTGGAACGACTCCTGCATCGTCGCCGCCGTCTTCCTCAGCTTGGCCAGATACGTCTTCATCTGCGCATTCAGCTGCTCTGCCTTCTTCCTCTTCAGAGCCTGGTCGGCAGCCGCTTCCAGCCACCGAGTCGAGGCTGCTCCACGAGCTCTCCGCACCAGTCCACTGCAGTTCAGTTCTCCGTCGCTTGACGAGGACGTTGCTGGCGAGGAGCTCCCAGACGAGCGCCCGCCCTCTGCAGCCTCTGCAGCTGCAACTCCAGCCTCACCACCTGCTCCTCCAGCTCTGTCCGCTCGCTCTTCTTCTTGGCCCGCAGTCGCGCCGAGTACAGTGCGCTCTTGCGCCTATTCCGCGCCCGCTCGAACGTGTCGGGCGGCGTCCGTAGCTCGACTCGACGGCGCTTGAGGTCGTCGCCTACTGCGGCGGCTTCGCTGCTACTGCTGCTCGACGTCTCGTCCGCCACGTCGAAGCCGTCGATGAAGGCCAGCGCCTCGGCCAGCACGGCCGCGTCGCCCGCGCACTCCAGGAAGCTCATCGTCTCAATTTTCAGGTGTGTCCGGCGATTGGCCGAAACGCGAGTCGGAGATGTGAAAGCGCGGTGATTGGTCGAAATCCAAAGTGGCGTCAACATCCGATTACTCTTGGCCGCGTGCAGAATGATGGTAGTTGAGGCCGAGGTGGCTCAATTTGCCAGACAGATATGAGCGACGTCGCCACCAGCCCCGAGATCGGCAGCCAGTCGCCACCGGCGCCTACGACCGTCGCCAAGCCCAAGAAGAAGCGCGTGCGGCGCCAGCAGGTGGAGCTGAAGCAGCTGCGTGAGCTCAGCGGGGAGCTGGAGCGGCGCCTGGAGCAGCTCAAGAGGCGCCGCGTCTTCGGCCCGCCGACTGAGACCGTCGCCCACTTCCGGCAGAGCAGCGAAGAGGGGAGGCAGGGAGCTGCACGGCGATGGGAGTGTGGGAAGGCATCGCTGACCGACAGTTCAATGAACGTACGCGGGCTGAGAGGCAGAATCAGAAGCTCAAAACGCTGCTGCGGACGCAGAGCAGCGCCGCGCGAGCAATGCACGAGATGATGCAGAAGAGTGTGAGACTCCAGGTATTATTTCTAAGAGGGTGGTGCTTGAAAATGGTTGGAAACGAGAAGTTGACGCGGCTCTGTCTTTGCTCTTCGTGGTGCGGTACTGTAATGCGGTGGTGCGGTAATACAGCAGCAGATTGACCAGTTTCAGATCGTGCCGACTACGCTCTGCAACGCTCAAGAGGATAACGAAGACGAAGATATTATCTTTGCAAACTTGCTCGCACTGCTGGCGAAGATGCGTTTGGAGCTGCAACGGCGCCAGTTCGAAGACCCGAGGAGCTTGATGGCATTGGCTTCGTGGGGGTTTCTTTCGGGATGCCGTATGTGAGATCTGACAGCAAGGTAGGTCTGGTGCTGGAGCGACACGGCTTTTCGCTTCTCCCTTTCAATACAAAGATCACCTCGGCAGCTTGCTGGCGGATGTTTGGACAGACGCCTCATGCAAAGAATGTGGTTGTCAATCAGGTGAGCGAGGTCTGCTCATGTCCTTGCAATTTGTTTGCTACTACTACTGAAGTATTACTAAAACGCGTGTGATAACTGGATTTAAATAGGAGACGCACACACACGACACACAAGAAAACGATGTCGTCGCACAGTCATTCAAATGCTCGTCCCCGCATTGCGAGGATATGCGAGGCATGCGCACGTGCCGAAAATATGTCGATAGTGACGGCTCTACTACCATCATTTTCACAGGACGTTCGGGTCCAGCAAATATTGCAAATACACCATGTCGTGATGCTCAAGTCCAGAACTCGGGATGGATCAAAGTACGGGAAGCGCCATCGGCAGATTCGGAAGAGCACTCGTCTGCGATCGTTGAGATCCACGCAGAGATGCTACCACGGTTTTCGAATGGATCCAACAACAACGAGCGTCGAGCTCGAGAGCTTATCGACTGGGTCTTAAAGTCGCACGAAACGATGAGCAGTTGGTGCACGCAGACTCTGAACGAAATTCTTCTCGATGAAGACTGGAGGGCGTTCCACACAGGTGAAGACGCAGAGATGACTATCGAATGTATGTAGGCAGTTGATGTTTATTAATCGTCTTAATTCCTTCGTAACATATCAATGGCCGGAACCAGCACCGCTAGTAACTCGGCCAAAAAATTCTGACTGAAAAGGCATGATGTATATTTCGTGGTCTTGTTGCTGGTCGGTAATTTCTTGATTACTTAGTCGCACGTGAATGATTGTAGTCGGTGCTGTGATAGCGTGGCGGCATTTTCGATTTGGCTTTAGATATAGCGGCAGGCATGGCGCCAATCGCTCCATCAACTACCGTTAGGCCTCTCACAACGCCAGCGCCCAAGAAGAAGCGCATCCGACGCCAGCAGGTGGAGCTCAAGTACCTAAGAGAGCTCGCTTGGCAATTGGAGGGTCGGCTGGAGCAGCTAAAGAAGCGTCGAGTCATCGGTCGACCGAGACCAGTGGAAACGTGTAGCCTCGTGGACAGCAATGGACAAGTGCATTTCGATTCGACTTCGGTCTGGGAAGGAATCGCCGACAGACAATTCAAGGAACGCTCGAGGGCGGAAAGGCAGAACTTAGAGCTCAAGACGCTGCTGCAGGCTCAACACAATGTGGCGCACACCCTGCAAGAGAGAATCCAACGAGCTGTTTTCGAAGAGGTAATAACAAACAAACTGATGGATCCTTCATGTAGTGAGGTTGATGTTTTATGTGCTCGTGTCCGATGTACTTCAGCAAACCGCAGTACTTCAGTTGAAGACTGAAGGCACTCGCCTCACCAACTCAAAAGAGGAGGGTGACGACGAAGATGCTGGTATTTTTGCAGACTTGCTCGCGCAGCTAGTGAGAATTCGTTTGGAAGTGCAGCGATATCACTTCGAAGATCCTAGGAGCTTGCTGGTACTCGCTACCTGGGGCATTTCGATCGGCGAGCCTCGCGTGAGAGTGGACAGTGACGCAGGTCTGGTGTTAGAAAGACAGGGCTGTTCGTTACTCCCATTTAGCGCACAGATCGCAGCGGCAGCGTGTTGGCGAATGTTTGCAATCACCCCTTTGGGAAAAAAGGCGTCGAACGAGGTAGGTGAAAGCTGGTGTTTTGTTTTTCATCGCAGCACTTGCTAAGTATGCTGCGTGATGATTTTGATTAGGAAATGCACATGGAGGATGATCTAGTCGCGCGATCGTTTACGTGCTCTTCAACGCACCTAGGGCAGACTGTGACTGTGCGGGGCAAGCACACATGCCGCAGATACGTGGACGAGAACGGATGCATAACCATTGTGTTTGCCGGGCGCTCGAGCCCAGCCAACATTAAAGATACCCCTTGTCAAGACGTGCAGATCCAAAAATCTGGATGGATCAAAGTTCATCCAGTTCAGTCGGGAGGACTCGACCAGCATTCAATCGCAATCGTCGAAATGCACTCCGAGATGATGCTTTGCTTTCAAGACAACTGTAAGGACCAACATCGTGCTCATGAGCTTTTTGACTGGGTGAACAAGTCTTTTCAAATGGTGAACACTTGGTACACGCAAACGTTAAGTGAAATTCTTATCGACGAAGACTGGAAGGCGTTCCACAAAGGCAAAAGCGCAAACTTAGCGATAGGATGCATATAGGAGCGCGCCTCTTAGCTTACATAAGGATATAGTGTCTTTGAGTTAAGTATGCGGGTTATCGCTTTCGTCGAAGCTTTGTCACTTTCAATTTGTACCGAGGCTGACAGCCGATGACGAGAATTTCATCATCTGAAGACAACGCTAGTAGGCTACACTGTTCAGTGAGAGCTCGCCTCGACCTGTGACTGTTCCGAAGAAAAGCGTGGACGACGACAAATAAGAAAAGCTGAACACCTCCGCGAATTAGCTGGATCGTCAATGGACCAGTTGAATAAACGTCAAGCCGGAAGAGTGGACGCTGGACCGGTGAAATGGTCTACGTCATAGACTCAGGAGCAGTGGTGACGCATCCTGTTGTAACTCCACGCCCGAGGAGCGGCAGGAACCAAGGTAAGAACGAATAGACCTTTCTATTCCAAGGCGAATTCCGAACTGACTGCTAAACAAACGGCTCTGCTTCTCTGTGAACCCAGGCCGAGAATCTACGACACAGCAAGGTCATGAAAATCAGGATGAGACCGGTCAGCAGACCGGTCCACCACAACATATCCCCAGGAAGGCATTGCCGCAAGAAGCACCAGATGCGGAGGAGACTCTTAAATTGGCACTACATGTTAAGCACATTGGCAACGTCCATGCAGTCCAATGTGCAAAAATGCACTAACAGATGAGGTAAGTGCACAACTACTGCATGCAGCAAAAATCTCGTTACGAGAGATATGATAATAGTCCTCTCAACTGATGGTCTTTCTTTTCTTTTTCTTCGGCCAAACTTTCGTCGACGTTTGATGTCTCGCTTTCAGAGTGAGCACTTTAATGAAGGCACAATCGCATGGTCGTTCACGTACACATCGACTCGCTTCGGACGACCTAATATCCTTACATGACCCGCCATTGTGTTCGCAGGACGCTTCACCCTGTTGGCAGCAAAGTGTCGATAGTGCAGCTACAAGAGTTCGGGTGGGTTATCGTGCAACGAGCCAATTTCAACAACAATCAAGGTATCGCTTATCGCTTACCGTCAATGCCGCAAGGGCGACTCGGATAGGAATCGAGAGCTCGAGACGCTGTCGCCGTCATCTCGGAGTCGCATCGAGTGATAAACGACTGCAAGATGCTCGTTGAAGAGCTCGAAGACTGGGAGTGACTGCGTAGCAAGTTGTTGAACAGTTGCAACTGTTTGTCACGACAGCAAATCAACGACAAAATCTAGTCCTGCACACATCACATCACAATCCAATTATACACGTCACGCTCGCTCACAGCCTTCGCCGCCGGCGCAATGGAGGAGGCCTTTGACAGCGAGTGCCTGCTGGACGAAGCGGATCTGGCGTTGCTAGGCCTTCCCGATGTATCAGGCGACCTCGATGACCTGGAATTTGAGGCGGATGCATTGCCTCGGCCACTGTTATTAACCAGCGAGGAATCGAGAGAAGGGGCCCCCAAGAGGCTGCAAGGCGACGAGTGTAGTGCTGAGGAAGTTACGACCAAAAAGCGTCCAGGCCAGAAGAAGACCAAGTCCAATACGTGGCGGCAACGGCAGAGGCTGGAGTTGCTGCGTCTTCGAGAGGAGGTGCAGCAGCTCGACACTGAACTCAAGGACCTGAAATTGGCTGCTGGGGTGCATTCCTCTCTGCCTTTGGTTCTTGTGAGTGATGTGGGAACTAGACACGCTAAAACACAGGCGGTCAGAAAACTACTCGGTGAGTCCTGGGAAGATGCTGCTTCGCGCGAGTCATTGGCTCGTCAGATGTCGGATGCTGAGAACGAACGACTGCGCAGGGTCATGCACATGCAACTACAACATGCACGCAAGCTGCAGTGGATGCTAAAGCAACGTTTAAACACTATGATCATTGAGGATGCACTTGGCTTTCGCCACCGTATGGCATTCGAGACGAAGTTTGGTCCTCCTCGGGACAACGAAGTGATATTCCAGCGGCTTTTAGCAGAACTCGATCAACAGCACGGTGACATCGTAGCCTCGTGTTCGGAGAAAGTGACTCGCATCTGGATAAACAACGCCCGCGGTTTGCAAGCTCAGTTTATGGATCGTTACCCAGTCCCATTCAGCGTAAAGGCCACTGAGCAAGCGGTTTGGGAGAAGCTGTCAACGCCGGAGGCTATTGCCGTGACACATGATGTAATCTACGACGAGGTGCGTTTTTCGTATTAATAACCTCCCTGCTGTGGCCAACAAATCGTAAAAATGTTGTTTCCATGCGTATAGCTGTTTGAGGCCGACAGCTACACAAATTTGCAGAGTGTACGCGCTTTCATCGTTGCTGGTAAGCTTGAGCTGAGTCTCCTCATTCGCAAGGCGACCCGCAAATACGTTGAGTCTGGGTGCACGTATTTCGTGGTTCAGGAAGTCTGCACAGTAAATGCTAGCGTGGGTGCCTGCGTATCCTATGAGGAAACGATGTGGCGTGCTGTTAGGTCTGGGGAAGGAACATTGGGTTCACCTTCGACGATTATTGAGACTCACGTCTTGGCAACTTTTCCTTCTTACAAGGACGTCGGCTGTCTGCCCCTGGAAGGTTTGCATGAGTGGCGAAACGCAGTGTCGCGCTTTAATCACTCAGTTGAAGATGCTCTCCTAGGAAACTGTAGACATCATCCAGTTGCACAAAAAGTAGTCGAGTCATAATGAATATCTGGCGACCGATCTTTTCCTGCACGTGGAATAAACATCATATTTATAATACGAGTTATATTGCGATATTGTTGAGCCAGCCATTGAGATTCCAGTCTTCCTCGACAAGCACTTGGTCGATCATCTTCCCACACACTTCGTTGATCGTATCGTGCGAGTTCACCACAAAATCCGTAAGTGCACCCACTTGAAGCTCTTGGTCAACAATATCGTCTTGAAGTTCCAGCGTCATTTTGGAGTACGACTGCAGCGACGTCGACATTAATGGACTCTCTGCAGCGCTACTGCTGTACTCTCCTTTTATGAGCGCATCTGCATCCATGAGGTTCACACCACGAAGAATGATCCAGCCAGTCTGGATACACTTAAGCCCATAGAACTTGGTATCGTTAATCTCAACAGGCTCCGCAATCGACTTCCACATAAAAATGACGCGGTTGCCATCTACATACTTGCGATACGTTTGTTTTCCCGAACATTCGTATGAAAGGATCCCGCATCAAAGTATAACCCGTAAGAACAAGACGCCAGGTCATCCGTTGACACCCTTCGATCGAGAAAGTAGCTTTTGTCCTTGGTACCTTCCTCAGCAAAAGTCCGCCAGAAGGCTTTTTCTGCCACGTGCACGTCGAAGGGTAGCATAGCGTTGGCCTTTGTCACAAACGAAACACCAGTATCCGAGCTCGGGTCGTTCATCACATGCATGTCACAAAACGAAGTAGCTTGGTTTGCAAAGTCCGGTCCACCAAACAACCGCTCCACGTCAAGGTGAGCATGCATGACGTGTTCATACTGATCCGCGAAGATCTCATCGTCAGTGGGGGCCACTGCCGTGTTGAGCACAGGCTTGAAACGCTTAACGCCCGCCAACAGCTCCAACTCCTGGAATCCAACCCGCAATATTCAAAAGTCAGTTCCCAGCACGAGCCCCCAGCCGAAAGCACTCAAACGTACGTCATCTCTCGGGCGTTTGCGCAGGATCTTCTCCAGCTTGGTGGCCAGTTTGAGCTGTCCTTCCAGAGACACCCTGAGCTTCTGGTTCTTCTCCTCAGCCCGTTCTCTCTCCTTCAGTTGTCGTTCTGCAATGCCCTTCCAGATGGACGGCGCCGGTTCCTCCTTCTCCTCCTGCTTGTCGTCTACCACGTCCGACTGTCTGTTCTTGAGCTCCGTCATCTTGTCCTCGAGCTTGCCCACCAGACCTCGCAGGTAGTCCAGCTCCAGTTTCTGTCGCCGGACGCGTTTCTTCTTGGGCTTCGCTGCCGGTTGCTCGCTTGTCGTCGCTTGTAGCGGCTCCGACGTGGTCGCCATCAGTCTCAACTCTGCTTTGGTCGTTGCTGCCTTTCCAGTCGCAGCGAACGCACCAGCCGATTGGTCGAACGTAGTCGTGGGGCTTAGGAAGTCGCCGCCCAGGCCCGACAGGAGCTCATCCAGCGCGCGGTCGTCCTCGCAGAAGGCGCTCAGGCTCATGGGGCAGTTCAGTTCGGGAATGACCGACCAGCCGCCCAGAAGCTCGCGCAAATCCCGCGGGCCAGAATGTTTACGACTCGACCGGGGACCGACCGGATTTGGGGGCTTGGGAGGCGTCTTTCTCTCTCTCTGCTGCAACCTGCAACGAGCCCCTGGGCCACTGAGTCTCAGCTGGAAGGCGGCGTCCAGTGCAGCGGGATCTGCACCGCGCGAGGCGTTCAATTATGCGGCATTCGGACGTTTTGTCGCGCGCTCGCAGAGAGATGCGGCGATGCTGAACGTGCTCTGTGGCTTTGAGCCAGTGAGATACGCGCTAAGTGGTAGGTTTTAGGCTTTAGGTTTTAGGTTTTAGAGACCCATCAGCGAAAAACAGTCAGACTGACGCACAGTTGACAATTTGGCGAGAGGTGGACGGACTGAGACTGATTGACGGCCGATGGACGGCTGCATGTCGCCGCCCCGCGCGCTGCTGGACGCGTTGCTGTTTCTGGATGAGGACGAGGACGTTCTAGAGATGCTGAACGTGCAGGTCGGCGACAAAGAGGACGTCAAACCGACGCAGGAGGACGCCAAACCCGTTCCGGAGGACGTTTCGATGGACGTCGTCATCCCACAGATGACACGTCGGATCGATTCGGTTCAGCAGCCGTCCATTGGGCTGGCAAAGAAGGACAAGAGAGCGAGTCGTCCAGCGCCCTTGGGGACCGTCAAGCGACGCAAAGTGGAGATGGAGAAGCTGCGCCGAACGGAGCAGCAGCTGCGGTCGCGGGTGACTCAACTGAAGGCCACAGCGGACGAGCACGCGAGGCTGGTTCCGTCAGCGCGGGGGCAGCAAGGCGCCTGTTGTCTGCAATGAAGTCGCAGTGTCTGAGAAATCCAGAGCCAAGAAGGAAGAGACGCGAAGAGAGCTGGCCACGCAGGAGAATACAAAGCTGCGGGGTGCGCTGCAACGCCAGTTGCGGATCGCCAAATCTTTGCGGCGTCTGCTCCAGCGTCGTATGCGTCTGGAGGTTCGTCGGATTGGTTGGTGGGGGCTTCGTGGGGTTGGCTCTTTTTTAATGGCGTACTATTTGTTATGTTGGTGTTTGCTCGTCGTGTAGACCATGAAAAGTGCCTCCGCGATATACAACCGGCATCAGCTATTGGCTGGTGTAGCTGTGGATTTCCGTTTGCAGAGTGACCCTGCTTTTGATCGATTGGTGATGGATCTCGATGGGATTTATGCTGATTTGGATACGCATTTTAAAAGGGTCAAGATTCACGAGCTTTCGTGTCCTGGTCGAAAAAATATCGCTACCAGTAACCCCCAGAACTTTGTCGAGTTTCTCGATAGCTACGCTGTCCCATTCTCGAAGCGTCGAACAGAAAACGCAGTTTGGGGCTGTCTTGGACAGCCGCAAATGGGACCGAAGGATTTAGCTTCAAGTGTAAGTGTTCCAGGGTCCGTCCTTGTTTCCAGTAACCATTCTGACTGTGCTGTCTGTAGTGTTTTGATACAACCAGGGATGCTCTATTGACCAGCTGGATGTCTTCATATTCTACAGGTGGCCTCGTCATTGCAATTAAAAACTGGCGAGTTACTCGAAAGTACGTTGAAGAAGGCAGAACCGTATTTGTGTCTCAAGGATACGTTGAGCCGAACATTTCGCCCTCGGTTGTGTTCTACGAAACAATGCGTGTAGTCGTCACGGAGAAAGGCTCAACGAAGGTTGAACCAACAAGTGTGATTGAATCCCATCGCGAGGCAACCCCATACAACAAAGCTGGCCAGCAAATAATTCTGACGGACGTAGACAAAATCGGCGCGACAGCATGGAATGCTGCAGTGACATACTTCAATCACTCTGTAGAAGACGCGCTCGTCCAAAACAAGGGGTTCGACATACAATAACATGATTAACAAAAGACTTGCCTCAGAAGCACTGGCTCAAACGAACGTTATTTTCACTGGACGAATAGTTAGTTGGACGAATAGTTAGTTGGACGAATAGTTAGTTACCGGTATCCAGAATACCGAATACCGGTAGCTAACTATTCGTCTAGTGAACACAACGTTTGTCTGATTCCTCCTAAATTCTCTGCATTCTCGCTCGCTCAAATCCTTTGACTTATTAGCTAGGAGAGTACTCCTAGCAAACCTCCGGGGGAGCGCGCTCATTTTGGCGTCTTGTCTCAAGCGTGCGATTCAGCGAACCTACAACTGGTGTGCAAAAAACAAGCTACTTCAGTTATCCCGTCCGGTAATCACTGTTACTGCTGTATTACTCGACGGCTTGCTGTTCGTTTGCGACGTTACCTGTAATCTGCCTCGCCAACGAGTATCACTTTGACGCCGACCTCACGAGCCCAACGATGCAACACTGGGGCCCTGCAAGACTTGTCTTGGTAGGAGCTTCCGCTGTCATAGCATCGCCTGTAGCAGGCACCATATCTTATACGACCGAGTATGGTTTTCTGCCATGGGTGGATGTTGACACAACAGCAAACGCGCATACTCACAAGTCATCTCTATTGGCAATGAGTTTAAATGGAGGGACGCACCTTGAGGCAGGATAAAACATTTGTGGGCTGCTGTTGATGATTATGGTGTGAATAGATTTTCACACGACAACTGATGTGAAAAAGAATAGCCACCTGAAGTTACCCACGCAGCGTCCGGTAATCACTCGGTTTGCTCTTCGTCTCCCATTTGCGATGCTAACTAATCTGACTTCTTTGCTTCATCAAGGGCGCCAACGAATCTCACTTTAACTTCGACGCCGCCGGACGGAAACCTCACTGGAAAAAGGGATAGAGCCTTAACGATGCAAAACTGGGGCCAAGCAAGACTTGTCTTGGTAGGTGCTTCCGCTGCCATAGCATCGCCTGTAGCAGGCATCACAACTTATACGACCGAGTCTGGTGTTCTGCCGTGGGTGGACGTCGACACTCCAGCAAATGCGCATACTCACAAGTCATCTCGAGGCCAAACGTGGAATCTCACCATGAGCGACGAGTTTAACGAGGAAGGACGCAGCTTCAAGGCAGGAGAAGATCATTTGTGGACTGCTATAGACAAGCCCGATGGTGTAAATGCTGCGCTGGAGATATACGCCATCAATATGACTTCTACCGAGTGTGACGACGACGACAACTGCTACTTCTACATCGAGTCGGATATCAACGAGTATAACCTCACGGTATGGAACGACTACATCACACCGCCGGGCTTCGAGGACGTGTCGTTCTACTACCGATCTGCGATGGTGCAGGGCTGGAACAAATTTTGTTATCAAGGTGGACTAGCCGTTGTGCGTGCTCAACTCCCTGGGGCCGTCGGCAAAGACTCTGGAAACCCAGATCTCGTCGGGGCCACGAATCATACGCGGGCATCTACCATTGCTTACTATCCTACGTGGCCAGGAATCTGGATGCTCGGAAACCTAGGACGTGCAATCTTCACAGGGTCAACAGCTCGTGTTTGGCCGTTTTCATACAATGAGTGCAACGACACAATCTTCGACTCGCAAAACCAGCGGATCAGTGCGTGCGATGATAACCCAGGACACGGCTTGAACCCGAACCAAGGTCGAGGCGCACCAGAGATCGACCTCGTGGAAGGTGGTGGTATTGATATCTCCTCATCTATGCAGGTGGGCCCAGGCATGGCCGACGACTTTCGCATAATTCCCGACAATGTGGCACCGTCTTGCATCTACACCTACGTCTGCACCACCACAGGTGCCAACAATCCCGACGTACCGACAGCCCACTACTCTGAACTGCGCGGACACAAGTCGTGGTACCAGGGCATGCGCTACGGCGCCAACAATCTGTGCCAGGAGAAGGCTGACCAAGTCCAGTCGTTTGCAAAAATTAATGCCTCTCTCACAGAAGGTATCACCGAGAACGCATGCACTCTTGAGGTTTGTCCCGCATCATTTGACGTGAATGCTGACCTCGGCCTTATGGATAACGGATCAACGCACTGGGGTGTCAACACCAATGGCACATGCTTCCCCAAAATGAACGCGTACTCAGGTGCCTACTTGTGTAATGCAGGCAACACTGCCGAGAAGTGCCGGGAGTCTGGTGGCTCGACAAGCGCAGCATCCGAGTTTACGTACCAAATGGATGCGCTGTCGTCTAACTGGGGCATCCACCTAGCTGCCTACACGGACTGGGTCACCTATTCCGTCGAATGGGTTCCCGGCGATGACGGCTACGTCCGATGGGAAGTGGAGGGGCAGCCGATATACGAGATCACCGCCGAGACTCTAACTAACCCGCCGCAGAACACCGCGCAGATGAATCCCAAGAAAATTATGATCGAGGAGCCCATGTACTTCATCTTCAATGTCGCTCTTTCGAGCTCTTGGGGGTCAAAGCCACCCAATGCGGGAACTACAGGTTGCTATGGCGATGGAACGGACAACACGACAAACGCTATATGTGACGCCTTCCCGATGAAAATGAAGATCGACTACGTCCGTGTGTATCAGGATACTTCGACGATGGCGTACGGTTGCGACCCAGCGTCTCACCCAACGAAGCAGTGGATTGAAGATCACATCGATTGGTACCAGGATGCTGACAATAAGGCCGTAGAAGTAGCCGGCAAAGCCTCCTGCAATTCGGATGCTGACTGCACCATCGCGTCCGTAGGTGCTTCATCCGTAAGTACTGGTCGCTGCAACAATGGCCGATGTGAGTGCGCTTCACATACCTGGACAGGACCTCGCTGCACCAAAACAACCAGCGTGAAGACGAACGATAATCAGTACGGCCCTCCCATGCTCGTGTCGGTTTCTGTTGCAGTCGTGGTCGTTGTAGTCACATTTGTGACCGTATTTTACACAACTACCAAGGAGAGAAGAAAGGCAGAGCGACGACTAAAAAGCCATGCTTTCAAAACGGAGCAAGCGAAGATTACCGATCCGTCATTCGGAGCGCCTGCAGGTGCTCCTGATACTCTCGAAAAGAGCGCTTACAGCACGAATTTCGTATAAAGCATCACGTAAGAAGGTAAGCATCTACTTGAACTCAAACAAATAGCTTTATCTTGGTCGAAAGTCTGCTTCGAATCTGCCTCGAGGAGTGGTTTACTCATCGACTCGCAGAATGTCGTATTGATTGGATTGTTCAGCCGAAGTGTAGTGTTAATAAATCTTTGCATCTACTGTAGTGTGTGTTTTGGCCGCAGATTAGTGACCAAACTGCGGACAGAACTCACCGGGTTTCAGAGATCTTCATGCAGGACTTTTAGCATATCCTAGCCACAGAACAGAGACTATCATACAATAGCTTCGGGGTAGAGTAGGAATAGGGAAAGCGTAGACGGTGTAAGTGATCAAGAAAGCTGCTTGATGGTGCATTGGTTCCTGTTTGTTTCCTTTGAAGAATATTAATAGCTGGAATGAAAAATAACACAGATAATCTCCCGTGGTCTAATTTTTTCTTGTCGTTCATTGGCTCAAAAGATATTATGAGAATAATGTTTTTCGGACTTCCACACTCAGAATTAAAATATTCTTGGAATTTCAGCTTCCCTTCGGGAGCGAAGAAGCAAAACCGTTGCGCCTGTGGCCGAATTCTCCTGTTTCGAAGGGCAAGGGTTACGCTACTAAAACAAAGATAAAATTTATCGTGTCCGGAACACAACTCATGCAAACACCCAGCCCTCGAACTTGAAGATCCTGTTATCGAGTCGTGGAGTCCTTATCAGGTCCTGAAAGTACACGATAAGGTCTTTATCGTGTCGTTTCCGAACAAAGATTAGTGCATGCGAGATATGGACCGGGCACGAGTGAAATAGACATGTAATTTTTGTCTATTTTAGAGAACGGATCCAGCTGGTGCTCAGCACATCAATCCAATACTAAAACAAAGGAAAATGTGTGCGCAAACAGAGCTGTTCCAGCAATCATTGATTGCTGGACACACCTGGTCCACGAGGTGCCTTCCTGGCGAGCTGCCGTGCTTCTCCCTCATCGCCGGCGCATTCACAACCTTCAGCTGCAGTACGAACGCAAATTTTGCGCTTCCCCAGGCTTGTTTGCCCCATTGCGCCAGCACTTGTGCCAGATCTCAAAGCAGGTACACGCTTGGTCGTCATATGCATGCTTTACTTTGTTCCACAAATAGACTGGTGACGCTCTCGATTCTCCTGTCATCTTGTCGATGGTCGTCAGGACGCAAGTGCTACAACAGAACGAAGTGTAGCCTCCGGTAACAAATTTCTTCAGCAGCGAGCATACCTTGCACGCTCGCTGTCGGCGTTTTTGCTGCCCCCTTGTTGCCCTTCCTCATGTCCTCCGTTTTGACTGGCATGTGCGTCGAAGATCCCACCGAGCGCTGTTTTGACGGCGTCAAATTTTAGCCGCGTGTACGCTGCAGTTCAGTCCAGTCGCTTTCGCTAAGCTGGCAAAGCTTCAGGTGCAACTGCTTTAGGAACGCAATATGGGAAACCGTGGATTTGTCTGAAGCAGCGCGAGCTCGGTTGTACACGATGAAAGCGTAGGCAATTGCCAAGTCGACAAACCCCAGGAACAAGCTCTTGCTATATTTCTTGAGCCGGACGGCTCATTGGAGGGAGCATCTGTCTAAAACATGATTAGAAGACTGAAAATCATTTATTGTACACGATAACCTATACACCTTGGAGATCATGCACGTCAACACCACCCATGAACGTCTGGTAGTCTTTGAGTACTCTAGGACAAGCAACTTCTTCCTGCTGGCCACTCTTAGCCCGCCGGACAATGCGTTCCAACTCCACACTCCCTCCAGCGCACAACAAGTAGACTGGGCGGTAATCCCACCACTTCAATACCTTCATGTCTGGTACCAACTTCGATTCTAGCAACGAAATTGTTTTGCGTTCAATGTGTCCTGGGCTAGAGGCTTCTTTGCATCGCTTTTTGCCTTCGACTTTCTTGGGGACAATCTACTCGCTCAACCCGAGGCGGGAAGTCATTACTGTGCCAATGCTGTACAAGACCATAGTCAGTAGCTGCAGCGAAAGCGGCACAGAGGTATAAAAGCGGTCGAATACAATCAGCCGCTTCTGCTGGAAGGGGGTATTTCTAAAAGCTGCCTTCAGATTGCGGATCACTGCCACTAGGTCTCTCATCACGTGCAGCAACATCACCTACCGTTACCGCTTTGCCCAGTAGACTTCGAAGCTGTATTGTACACGATAACAAAACGTTCAATTGGTAATAGACACGATAACCAACTTAGAATTTAAAAAAATGGAGCGTGTCCGAAGACACAATCCAGCACTTACCGAATGCAATATGCTGTCTGCGAACTGCACAACATAAACAGCTTAGTACCATTTTGTGAGAATTCTCTTAGATGTGCACACGCATTCGGTTGAACGATTGCCTCGATGGTAGGATGGCCTCGTCGAACGCCATGACGGGAAGAGGGTTGTAGCCAGCTCGAAACGTCGCTTGCAGAGCTTCTATAACCGGTCGTAGCTTCTAAGCTCTATCGGTAGCCGCGTGGGGTGTCGCAGAAGTGCAAATTGCGGGAGATATGTTTGAATCTATCGCGCGTTATTAGCGTCCGAAACAACCGCAAGGAATCGCACCCTCATCGGTTGTCTTCCAGTGATTGTACAGTTTTTACTTGTTGGTTGCCACCGTGCGTGCCACCAGCAATCCAAAAACAATGCACAGCTCTCTGCCAGCGATAGCAGGAAGCTCCCGCATATTACGTCGGATCGCGTCCTTGGTTTGCGGGTGGTACGTTGGTTTCTTTCTTTCTCGCGCGACTTGGCGAGCGTACCGACCATCCATGTGATCCTCCATATTTTCTATGAAGTAGTAGCGCTATATCGTCCGACAGCTGAGGTGCCATGAAGAAAACCAGAGCACTCACAGGGGACGACGTTGCTGCAACAGCGTCTGCAGTGGGGCCATACTCGCCGTCACAGAGCCCGGGAAAGTCACTCAGCATAGATTGTGGAGGCCGTGGTTCATACGGTCCATCCATGCACGGAAACGTACTTTGATATACAGAATCTTCCCACCCACTTTGTGCCATGTACTTCATAATCTCAGCACTCTTCTTCTTGCTCAACCCCTCCACTGTCATGTTGTCAATACCACCATTGGCAGCTAACAGTCCTACATCAAACTGCACATCAGGAGGGGTAAACGCCTCGTCATCCAACCCCTCCGAAACCACAGTGTCATCCCAGTCTTCAAAGTCACCACTGCTAAAGCCGTCATCATTTTCAGCGTCCGACTCAAGGGCAACAAAGCTTCCCATGACTTATCTCGACACGAGGACGTTGGCATCTATATCACGCACAAAAATACAAAAGAGGTGTCAGTATCATGTATCCTTATCGTGTATAGTAACGATAAAACTCGCCAACAGCCCCATCCTCTATACTGGCTAGATCGTCAACACTGCTGCAATCAGCGTCGCCGTCTTCACCATTAATAATCTCTTCTGAAGTGACAGCTACTTCGTGTTCACGGTGGCCGCTGCTGTCAGCTTCGACAGTTTCATCGCTGGAGACTGGTACATCCACCAGATGTGGTGACTTCGGGATCAGCTTCGGTACTTCTCCATGTTTATCCGATTATGCTGCGAATTCAGCGTCCAAGTTTCATTGAATACGCACTTCCTCACCCACATTAGCATCAACAAAACAAACCGACAGGTCCCAGAGAATGAGAGTCATCACCCAGAGATTTATTCTTTCGATGAAACCTTACCTCTTGGCACGCATATCGCACTAGGTTCGGGCTGGTTCGGATGCTCAAGTGCTGTTGGCGGAGCCGATTGTTGAGCGTCTTCTTGGTATGGAAGGAGTGCAAGTTCTACCGCGGGGTCTGTGGATACTGCTGATGTAGCCTCAATAACAGATACACGATATCAATCCAAGGTTAGCCTGTATTGTACACGATGATTTTACGAAGCTTACCCACCTTGTGTTTCAGCATGCAAACCCTCCTGCGAGTCTCCGGAGCCAAGATTTTCCGCCTTAAGTCTCTCCAACTCCGCTAGATTAGATTCAATACAGCTAGAATTGAACGCAATCCATACACACATCAAGATCCATACCCCTTTTGATCTTGTCCAGATAGTCCATCAGCTCTTCAGATCAAACGAAGTAATCGAATCCGCATACATCTTTCCTTGACTTCCCTGGACGCAAATACATGTGCTCGGTCTCCAACTAGATAGGCCTCTTTGGCGCCCATCCTTCTTTGCGTAGCTCCGCCCATCGGCCGCTAAATCCTGACATTTTTCCCCTGCAGTGCAAATTCTCGAATGATATGCCAATGGATGGCGTGCGCGTAGAGCCTCTAATCCCTAATGACGGGAATCCTGCACACCTCTACTACCCTTGTGATCTTATCTTTTGAAAATGCATCCATGCACGTACGGGAAACGTTTATGTGGCATGGTCACGCCTGTACTCCGCCCACTTACCCCTGGTTGACATAACAATTGTATGTAGGCATAAAAATCCAAGTCTAAATACCTTATCGTGTATAATACAGGATAAGGAATTTGTCCAATCGTGTCTAATACAAGGCTTTGCTCTCGAAGGGTTAAATATTATGCATCTGTTGTAACCGTCAGTCCATCATATTCAGTCAAAACCCCACCCCATCTCGTCAATGGATGATGTCTTGGTTGTTGTTGTGGTGTGTGTTGGTGAGTGTGTACGCAATTATGCTTCAATATCGCTGAGAGGAGTCGTGCTGAAAACGAAGAGACCTTCACGGTAAGGACAGTTTTTACGGCCGAGTCAAGGTGATGCTGGCTTTAGGCGTGTTTCCGCATTGGGAGGGGCCTCTTCGAAGCACATGTAGCTTTCATCGAGGTACAATGGCCAACCTACTAAAAGGTAATCCGAATTCTCTAAGGAGAAATCAGAAAATCTTTCTGAACGAAAATGTTGGTCTTGTTCTTTGCTATTTTGGCTCGCGAGGAAGTCTCGTCGAAGTTTGTCAAAAGTTTGGCGTTAGTACTTCTACAACTCGCATCATTCACATTTGTATTCCGAGCGTAAGCACTTTATACTTTACTCAAGAAGCGCGGTTTGAGTGGTCTGAGGTTGCGGCTGGGTATGAAAGTCTGCGAGGAATTTCCAACATTGCCGAAGCGATTGATGATACACTGATCAGAAGAACACGACCCGCTGCGTTTTGGGGTGGTGCTGCCACATAGGATTTTGAGCCCACAACGTTATGATCATTGTCGATATCAACCAGCGTTTCGTGTCGTTTCGGTACGTCGTGGCAGCTGCAATGATCAATTGGCTTGGAATCGTAGTATTATGGGGAAGTATGTGCTCCAAAGGTTACTGGCTGGTATGCACTTGATTGGAAACTCAGGATACGATTAGAGACCACAAATGCTAACACCGTTCCCCACGAACAAATAGAGAACCTGTCATCTAGAAGTACGATAGTTTTCCCTCGAGTACTCGGATTGTTGTCGAAATGGCCTTTAGTGCTCTAAAAGACCGATTCCAAATTTTAAGGAGAGAAATTGACATGAACAGTGACATTGAAGATAGAAAGGTCATAACACGTTACATTGTTCTACACAAGTTCGCTCTTGCATGTGAACGTGATACGCTCGAAGCGCTTGCAAATCTGGTCGATTCCGATGTGGACAACAGCATAATCGACGATATACAGCAACACGACGACGATAGCATTGATACTGGCTCAGCTTTTTCAAATCAAAGACGACGACGCCGAAGCCGAGTTACTGGCAGGACAACGTAAACGAACTGAGATAGTAAAATTGTTAGCTTAAGTCAGATTTAAAGTATCCCAAATGAAATCTTACCTTACCTTCGATTTAGCAACGCCGTAATGCTCTCCATCACAGCACTTGTAACTGTTGAAGCTACGGTTCCGACGACACTATACAGCTTGGTCTCGAGTGTTTGCATGATATGCAACAACACAAAACGAATTGGCACTAAACTCAATTTCGAGGTTTTTCAAAAAGACAATTGAAAGATGAGTCGCTCAGATCGTACATAAGTGAAAAGCCATGGAAATGGGGTGTTTGTGTTTTGGCCCCACAGCTAATCACAGTTAAGTTTGCAGCTTCAATGGACACAGTAAGTGTATGGGCTCTGACGGCGTATCCTCTGCTAGCATCAGCGACTGGGAAGCAACGTCACCGTCGCTATCAGAGGGCGAGGAAGGTGGATCTGATCAAGATAGTGAGAATGAGGATGCTGTGTGTCTGTCGCTGGAGTCGCGTGTGCAGGAACTGATAGATGCTGATTGTTGTAGTCAAGAGTGTCTGGCTGGGAAGGAGGCCGAGCTGAGCGACCTCGTCACCAATTACATGCACCGAGAAAAAGGCCTACATTATTACAGCCATTGCTACCCTACAAGAGGCGGAGGTCCCTGAACGCCACCGGGGTAGTGGAAAGCACCAACGCTTCAGCTACTTATTGCCGCTTGTTGGAAGCATGTGTAGAAAAGCTGCTATGGTATTTCCACGCTGTCGTTAGCGCGGTACAAGGGCCAAATCGAGGAGGGAGTTTTGAACGTGAAGAGGCATGATGGCCGGCTCAACCAGAATACTGCTGGTCTAAACCTCCAGTGGATCATTTCCTGAATGAAAGAGGTTGCTGCAAAAGTTGGGGAGGTGGTTCCGGTTCGTGTACTTCAACAAAAGCTCAAAGAGGGTAAGGTTGTGAAGGTGGTTATGAGAGAAAAGAACACAATGCCGCCTGCGTACCTTACGTGGGAGGAGCTATATCGACAATTGAAGCTGGCCACATCATCAGCTGGCGTCGAGCTGTGGGAGCCATCGCTATCAAACTTTCGTCTGATTGTGAATAGGCACTGCCGCACTGTGTCCATACAATCGCCACGCTGCAACGTCTGTGATACATGCATTATCTACAAGTCAAGACTACGTGTAGCTGCTAGTGCAGCATCTACGAACTTGTTTGGGCGTAATACAGAAGCTGCTCGACTCATGAAGTACGGCTATTAGTGCCAATCTGTTTTGAATGGCGTTAAGTGATAATTGTTTTTGTACTGATGCGGGTTTGAGTACAAGAAAGCCGTTGGTGAATGCGACGACTCCCATATTGTGCTGACCATGGATTTTTACAGAACCTGACTCTGCCATCTGTGGCACATACGCCATCGGACTGGTACTTAATGTCGTTGATCTGGGTTCATGTATTCGGCGTATATGTTGCTAATACGGGCACGCATTGCAACTTTGTCTACAATGAGAGGCAAGGCTTTAAGGGATCGAATGCGATGTTGCACCACATTGTGGAAAATGTAGTACGTCCAATGAAAGCGACTAAGCTCACAGTGTACACAGAAAACTGTGGGTGCAGAATAAGATTAACTTCGTGCTCGGTTTCCTCATTGGCAGGGTCAAAGAGGTTAACTATAACTTTTTCATCAAGGGCCGCACGATAAATGCGTGTGATAGAGGATTTGGTAAGATTAAGCAGCACGTGCAGCGTCAAGATTGCTGGGGTGATGGATCATATCGTTGATGTCGCTGAGCAGTCTTCAGGCTCAAACAAATGCGTTTACTTACGTGATAAGAGTGCAATCAAGGACTACAAGTTTATCGTAAATGACATGTACAAGAAAATTGAAGGTATCCAGAGATACCAACTGCATAGGAAGAGGCAAGACTCTCCGGGTATGGTGGAGTGTCGAAATTTGCCAGAGGATACGCCAGTGAAACATGAATTGCGACGGTGCTACGATGGGGTCCTAGTAGATGAAGACCACGCCAAGAAGCTGCTTGCACTATACTTGAACATCCTGCCTCCGCCAAAGATAAACTCAGAGAAGGTTCAACAGCTGTACAAGCCGATCCGACAGTATGTGCCACCGGGTTTCAAAACGACAGCTTGTATCCGGAACCGACTGCAGAGCAAGAAGAAACGGTACGTGCTATCAAGAACTGCCACCGTGAAGGAAAGAAGGAGAATAACGATGCTGAGTAAAACAGAATGACACTTAACTCCAGTGTGTAATGATTGCACCATCTGCCTCGATTGCGCCATCTGACTCCATACACGTCACATCGTACGGAGAACTGTTGTGCGAACTTAACTCTAAAGCTATAAAATATCATCTTGCAGGCCTGTTTGGCCAATTTTACCGCCATTTTTGGGCTCCTTGCTGAATTTTGACCCAGAACTGCCCATAAAACGAAAACCAAACTTAAAATTTTTGAACTTCCAAATTTCCGGTGACGCTAACTCCACGAGGACTTATCGTCTACAAGAAAAATGCACGCCATTTGAAAGAGCTATGACTCTTGTTGCACTATCAATCTCCAAAATTAGGTTTTTCAAGGTTTGCCATTTCGTCTTTTGTGGTCTTATTATATGTTATATGCTCCTTAACTGAAGCCAACTCCGTCTGACAGCTACCAGCTCCCGCAATTCTCCTTGGTTTGCTGCTGCACTAGCGTAGTGACCGAAGATGATAGTATGGATAGCTCGCTATCCCTTTTGGTCCGCTTAGCAGGGGTCCCTTCACCGGAGAGAATATTAACCGTCGTTGCTTGTGTCACAACGTACCATTCCCTTCTGTACTTGTAGCGTCACTCTCTGTTAATCCGTACGCATTATCAGTTGCATCGCAATCGTCTTCTTCGTCACGGTTTTGTCGACACCCAGTACGCTCCAATCCATCGCTGTCCATGGCTGCGCATAAGGCAGTGTGGTATAGTAAGTTCAAATCAACAGACGAGAGGACAGTGTCGAGATGAAGCTCGCTATCGACAACTGCACGACCATTTAAATCGCTCGGTGAGAGTGACTCGCTTAACATATCCTACTGTAGTATGGAGGGGAAACAACCACACCGTCTGTATTTGTGCCGGTTCGTACATATTCCAATTTCTAATAATCACGCCAAGCAAATAACCCCATGAGATTCTGAGTTAGTGGAGCGCCATAAAACAATTCCGGTGGTTAGGATACTAGGTACGTTTTTATGATGAAGTGCCAAGTTATAAGTACGTTGTTACCTTCAGTGGTATTTTAAATGCTTAGTTAAAAATATGGAGCACAAGGAGCACGAATAGCAAGCATGAAAAGAGTCTGTTGATTTGCTTATAGCGTCCAAGAGGTAATTCCACGTTATGAGATTTCCAACATCCTTCTGGTGGATACCCATTTTCAATTTTGCGAGAAAACTTGATACTTTTATGGATTCGATTGTCAGATAGAATGTCATTCCCGGCGGTTTAATGATGTGGTGTCATGGATCTAACAGCTAGATGTCATGATATTGTGGCTCTAAACGAACATACCATAGAGTACAGATGCTTCTGTTCAGTTGTCGCTGTTCCATGTTTCTCTTTGCTCGTTGCTACTCATTCATTTCTTGTTTCGTTCATGTTTTCTCGTTCATTTCTCGCTGTTACTCGAATGTAGTTAGTGATGAGTGTTGCTCGTGTCGGCTTCAATTAATCCCCGTTGGGCTTGCAGTAGCTACCTTTGGTACCTACCTCCCAGTGTAGCAGTCATTCGATACAGGTATACTTACTTTGTATTGTGCTGGCAGAGTTTTGACTCGCTTCTTGAACGAATCACCGTAGCGATCAAGGTTTAACTTGGACGATATATCCCAATTGGTAATTTCGTCCGCCTTCTTCTGCTGCGTCAGAAAGCGGTTAAAGAGATCTTTATTCGGGAAGCGCAGCTGCTGCAAATCCTTGGTCTACATTACATGACATGAGAACGGTAAGGTATGTTGGGGTATGGCATCATGAAAGATCTAATTAATGACATCAGATACTCGTTTACAACCTCTTGTGTGGACCAGTTGCTAGCCAGTGGCTTCCTCGCAGTTAATTATTTCACTTTTGGCATTTGTATCTAACACATCATAAAATACGTCATTGCGAGTTGCTCATTAATACTCGCAATAAATATATACAAGCGCACCACAGGACGAGATCTAACTTTGGTTTAGCACCACGTAATGCACACGTCAACGTTGCAGTCTACCTGGTGGGGAACCTCGACGAGGGGATACAAGCAGCAGCAAAATGGTCACGCTCAGCGACGTAGATCAATTAACCGAACATCACGCACCAGAACGTGGAGAGAATTTCCACACCAGCACTGATAGTGAGGCCAGCGTTGGTGAGCAAGAGATGAGGCCGTAACTTGATGTCGGCCCGGGAGCGAGAGATATGCTTTCACTTGGTACTGATGCCGCTGGCGGCTTGTGCAAGACAGAGGCTGGCTCTGTTACTACTCAACCAGAGAGAGTCGCGAAAGCTTGATGCCGGCATCGGTGGTCCCTAGAGTAAGAGAGCCACAAGAGCTGGGTGTCGGTGATCCCAAGAGGAAGATAGTCGCAAGTGCTTCGTACCGGTTGCAGACCCAAATGTCAACTGATAAGTCGTTGTAATGGCTGTAACAAAAGAATGGCTACCTGGCACTCTGGCAGACAAATCCTAATTTATCTAATCGCTTTTCCGAACTGACCATTCCATCTTTACTATGTCGGGACATATTCTGTTTCATATGGGGCCGCTATTCTGGCTGTTACTATTCCATACTTAATCGTAAATGAAACAGACCCATAGTAAGTTTACGAGTGACTGTTTTTGCTGTTGATCGACAGCGGGTTGAGGCAGATCAAAAACGAAACTCTCTCTTTGGTTCTTCTGCACAGTTTCCTCTGTTCACCCGCTTCCTCTTGTTCTTCTCCATTAATGTGTATCCACTACACTTGGTCAGATGGCTTTCAAATTTGCGCACTTCGGGTTCCCTATGAATGTTTACATTGCCACCAGCGTCCTTGGCGCTAAAAGGCGCCTGGTCTCGCCTTTAGTTGGACCTCCAGGGCTGCTCCATTGTATTGCCGCATTAGCTCACCCACTCACCGAGAACATCGCCGCCTTGCTAACCTTCCTTCTCCTCCAACTGTAGCACGGACCCCACGCGCTTAGGTGCCTGCAACCGAAAACGATGTTGCGGAAGAAGAGCTGGCGGAGTGCGCCGCATTGAGAGCTGCGAGCGGATTGATTGCCACAATTCATATTTAGTAAAGTTCTATAATTACAGAAGTAGCCGCAAGTCAAGTTTTGCTTGACAAAACTCGAGAATTGGTAAGAAAACTCCATTTTTATCTAGTATAATACCCCGGCTCGAACTAAACCGGCTCAAACTAAACACATACTAACCTGCTGAACTTGATCACAGACGCTCACGTGAAGCAAAGGCGGGTCCGAAGCGTACTTATGGGTACATACGGCGCCATGTTGTGATGCATTTGCTCCTGACCTCTTTCTCGGCGGAAGCCACACCGCATTCGCCGTCCGATGAGCCCCCTCACCCCGACACTGGAATCATCTGCTACAGCATCCTCCAAATCAAGCGTACTGAGCCAAGGAGCTTCCGACCTCAGCAACTTCCAGCCGCGTTGCTTGCTGGCGCCGTGTCTACTTGGGTAAGCTCGCCGTTTTCGTCTCTGCACCCCCAGGGCGAGAAGCGCTTCGTCGATAGCCTGTCCCACCTCTACCGGGGTTATGCACGAGTCTTAGCCGACGGGGCCAATGCCATTAAATGCGATGGTGTCGTCCTTAACCTCGTTGTTCTTTTTGGCACCCATGCGTCTTTGGGAAGCTGCACGTCCGCGGCGATACATCTGCTCTATATTTAGACTTTGTTAGAATATCCTCTCGTGGAAAGTTTCGCTAACGTTCGATTTTGGTTGGTCAATCTTTGAAGGTGACTATGTCAAAACACCAAATGGTGGCTTAGCGTCTTTTGTATGACGCGGCCTTCATATGGCAGAAATATATATGGCAGTGAAGTCCTTTGGGCAGGGTTCGACAAAACTCATATTTTCACACCTGAATGGGTGGGAGGTACTGCATCAGCGAGTGGTTGGGTCAAGGTTCTGGGATTTGCTTTAGACGATGACGTCTCAATCTTACCTTAATGTTTGCAAACTGGACGGCCTTGGGTATCAATGGCAGTGGTGTCCACAACTTGCACAAAGTATTTGAACGACATCTCATACAAACGTGTAGTGAGAGTGAGATTGTTACAGCCCAGTATACCCCGAAATGAAGCTTAATGGATGGGTAGGACTTTATTGAAGCCCATAACCCGAAAACGCTTTATCCAATTTTTTGAACCCTGCCTTCGGCGTCGATGCAAGGACACAGTTGCAGTGAATGCGAAGAAGGGCAGAAAGCTAAGTACTTGACACGATGTCAGGGGCAGGGAATCGCTGAGATAGTGGAGGCCACGCGTTTTGAGGAGAAACAGCACACGAAATGCTGTCGGGTAAGCCGGAGAAGAAAAGCTGTGCTGAACAGGAAATCGTTGTGAAGGCCGACGAGACCGAGATAATCAATACAAAATGCAAGTCATTATTGTGGATTCCGGCCAAATTTCTCGAATCAGCGCGGTTCGGAGGCATCTACGAAACCGCCAAGCAATCAACAGAGAGACATCATTGGTCAAAACAGGAAGTGCCCTCAGTTTACATCCTATCATCGTTGAGACCCGAAGCGGCATCTTTTGGGTTCTGCTGCTACTACTGCGGATCTTGCCGTTGTGAGGCTTCACCAGGGTGTTGATCGTACGTAGCACTTGCCGATGGTGCTACACTGATGTCAATGACTAAACCTGTGTGTTATTCGTTCGACTCACCTTTGCGTTAACAGCTCTCGCTCGTGACAATAACTGGAGCTGGATCGATAGACTGTTGTGGGGTCGTTATTTGTGCTCGATCATTTGGTTGCCTTCTGGTGGTGAAGTTCTCGCTGGAGTCACTGGCCGTACAAAGCCGGCGAACTTGCTGGAGCCGCTGCTTGCGGGCAGATTGGTGGTAGCTCTCGCAAGAGGCGTTGATATTGTTTGTGTTACTGCCGCTTTTCTCTCTCTGCCGTGGTACGAAGCTCCGCTCGTCGCAGAGAGTGAGCACGCCCAACCGCACAACTGCCTCAGCTGCACAACTGCACCAAGTAAAGTGGAGGCTGAAGCCTAGTTCTCTGAGACTATGGAAGAGGCTGTGACGAAACGGCACGCACACCCTAATACCGTATTCCACAGCTTGTACGGGTATTACAACCTCGGCTACACCGAACAAGAGCTAGCGAATGTGTACAACAAATCCGAGAAAGCGATCGGCAACTGGATTCATGTATATGAAAGGACTGGAACGTTTTAGCTGCCGTTTGAACTGCATGAACTTAATCCAATCCTGCATAGTCGGCACAGCGGCAGACCACAAGTCGTCGGTCTTGACAGCACGGCCCTTTATGCGAGGACTAAATCGCGTCCAAATCTTGCGTAGGATGTCCATGAAGGACGATCCATTCAGAGCAACATCGTTGAGGGTCTCATCAGAAGCGTCTCGCTGACCAATTATCGATTTAATGATCGGTCGAATTACGAGCTGGAACAGATTTGAGTTGCCTTGTGGAGGCGCCACCTCCTCTATCACACGATCCTTTCTATTGCTCGGAGACCGTGCAGCCAGCCGAGGACAGCTTCGTTGAGGGAAGTACACTCAGGGCTCAGCGACACTTGCGCCCGCGTGGTAGAGCCCGGTGCAGCTGGTCGTGGAGAACCTTGGCTTGAAGCCATAGCCTCCAGTCGTGGCGATCGCCTTGTTGATAGGGCTGCTACTGATGTTGCTGGCGACTGCACCAACCTTGATGATGGCATTGGCGATGTTTTCCCTGATCCAGATGATGAAGATGTCAGGCGTGGCGATCTTCTAGTATGTCGTGAAGACGGCGAGGACGCCAGCCGTGGCGATCTTCTTGCCGGAGCAGGACTTGCGTGGTAAGGTGAAACACGACGCTGAAGACGCATGCTCGGACTTGGGAGGATAAAATCGCGGGGCCGCTGCTTCCTTGGCAGCAGCTAATTCCTTTGGTTGTTTCCGCAACTTGCCGTCGGCAAGTGAATCACTGACGAAGTTGCCCTCGGAACGCTGCAGAAGCACGGCCAGCAAGCATATTCCAACGCAGTTTCATGGGTCAGGCGATTGGCCGGCGGCTTGCCTCGGTCGATTCAAACGGCCCCATTCGAAAACATTGAGTAGAACTCATAATATGACTTTTGGCCGGAGGATATAAGGCTCTTGTTCAGGTAGCAGCATACGTTACAGAAGTAATTGAGGGTAGGTGTCGGATAACAGTATTTATTGCTCAAACCATCCAGTCAATTTGTGCTACTCTTCTTCAAGTGGATCTTCCACCCAAGGCCTCATTACCATTCATTATTCGGACTCAGACAGACTTATAAGGATGCCGGTGATGCATGCGTCGGGCAAGATGGTGGATCCCGCTCAAGCGTCGGTAGCGGCCCCACAAACTCCCGCCAAGACGCTGAACAAGGTTACGACGGCCGGGACATCACCGCTAGCTGCTGTCGCAACGATGCATACTATGACTTTGATGGTGCCAACCGTACTTACGTCCCCCAGACTCTGATAGCGCCTGCGTCGATGGCAACTGCGACAATCGAGGAGCTAATGCCATGATGTGTTGGTCGGCACCCACGACGATTCGGAAGAAGGCGACTCCGCGCAAGTGACCACCAGTGCTAAGATGACTGCACTCCTGGTGAATACGTATTTATCCGGAAGGCTGTACATCTCAATGTGTCCAGGAAGCGGCATCTTTGATGCCTGCACGTGAGCAGGGCCCTTGCGTGTCTCTGCCTGGTCGTCGTCGAACCACATCAGGAACACATTGGGCTTATTTTCCTCCTCTTGGTCAAGCTGTATGCATCCAAAGGCAAGGTTTTCCCGATTACGAAGCATGCCCACGCAATGGAGAGTGGCATGACTGCGATTGAAGCCGCGATGGGATCGAATCAAGCAAGTAATGAACCGCTTCGAGCACTTGCGGCGACAATGGAGCATCATACAAAGGCAATCCATGAGCAGCAACTCGAGACCCGACGTTTCCAGAACTTACAGGTTCAGTTTCTGCAGTGGCTCCTAGAAAAATAAGATGGCACGGAGACACATAATGTAGTAGCAGACGCTGCATTAATTGTAGATAAAGAATCATTTCTACTACGGCTCATAAAAAAATGCATTCGCGATGTCGTTTCATTTGACAATGCCTTGGAAGTTGCTCAGCGCCTTCTCAGGGTCCGTCAGATCTTCGTCCGTTCTCGGACACTCCTCAATCAAAAGAGGATCAACTCCATCAACGCTAACCGAATCACCCACTAGTACGAGCAAGTTATGTTGTATCACAGAGCTAACAACGACTTTGTATATCCGGTTCGAGGATTTATGTTCCAGTTTCCCAAGCAGCAATCGAAAATGATTCTTGAGTCGTCCAAAGAAGCACTCCACGACGATGCGAGTTCGCGAGTGAATACGGTTGTAGCACCGTTTTCTTCTATCCTCGACGGCCTCAGCGTCTGGGAACGGTGTTAAAAGATGTCCCCATAGCTTATAGCCAGCCTCTCCAAGCAAGTGCTTACCTAGCGGGACATAAGTAGACAATCTTCGTTAACCCCTTGAGCCCGACGCGTTTTCGGTTCCCCCATCAGTTAACGTAACCTGTATGTCGCTGATAAGGGTTAGCATACTGAAACACAATCTATTTCATATCCTGTATAATGCATAGGCGCGATTTTAACCTACGCCTCCTCATTGATTCCACTTGTTATCCTGTATCTACAGCTTATCAACACTAAAGATACAATACCGCGTTTAACCTGGAGGAGTTATGCCAAAGATAGAGCTTAGAGATGCAGAGACGTGATTTTTGGTGATAGAGACGTTGGTTCTGTAGACTTATTTTCTAAAAATTTGACACAGATGGTCAACATCAAAGGAAACGCAAAAATGCTATACTGAAGTCAAATCACCAAACCATCTGCTAACTCAGCTGGCGTGCTCTCTTCTACAGTCTGCTCGACGTGTCATCACTCTTCGCTTCCTCGTCGACGTGCTCCACAGGAGCACGAGCGCGGATTTTCGCTTAACCGCCGTCGGTTTTATCGTTCCGTTCTTCCAGACCTTGTGCCAGATCTCAAAGCAAGACATCGCTGCCCCGTTGATCGTGTGCCTCACTTTATCGCACAAGAAAACCCGCGTCGCTTGAGGGTTCTTCTGCTTTGTCTTATCCGTCACGGTCAGCTTGCAGCGACTGCAGTAAGTAGAAGTGTCATTCGCTTGTGATTTTCCCGCCCGCTTCAGCAGAGCAAACTTTGCAGGCCCTAACGCGCCGTTTCGTGCCCTTTTGTCGTTTCCAGGCCGCTTTTTTGTTCTTGAGTGGAAGATGGCGTGCTCGAGTAGTGTTGCTCGACGGTTGTGAAGGGGTTCCTTGGTACTCGTTGCGCAAAAGTTCATCCCAGTCGTCATCACGAAGCTGACATAGCTCCAGATGGAGCTGCTTCATGAATTTCGCATGACTCATTTTGCCCCTCCCGTCAGCGACTCGAGCTGCATTGTGTGTGATAAATGCATTGACTATTGCCAGATCCAAAAGGCCGAGGAAGAGCGACTTATAGTACTTCTTGTACTTTATGGCGAGCTGCACTGAATATCTGAATATATATGTACAATACAGGTTAGGAGAACTCACCGTTGAAGACGGAATTGATCGTGGACATCAACTCCGCCCATGAATATCTGGTAGTCTTTGAGGACCCTGGGGCACGCGACCTCATTCTGCTGACCGGTCACCTGGTTTCGACGCACTACACGGTCTAGTTGGGTACTTCCGCCACAACACAGCATGTACTCTGCTTGGTTGTCCCACCATCGCAGCGCTCGCATTCCATTCACGTGAACAGCATCACTTACTTCGAAGGTGCCTCGCTCAATGCTTGCCGGCGTCTTCTTCGGTGGTTACTTCTTCTTCTCACCCTTCGTGGGCTTTGCACCCACCAGCGAAGCAGGTAGACCAAGTCGATTTGTCTTTATTGTGCCTACGGAGTAGAAACCCATTGCTAAAAGTTGCATCGCCCGTGGTATCGATGTATAGAATCTGTCCATGACAATCAATCGCATCTCTGAAGCGTCATTGCCGGTGGGACCAAACACCTCGCGAAGATTGCGTGGTACCGCAGCTGGGCCGGACTTGGTATCTGTCGAAATACCTTGGTCGGCTGTCTCCTGTTTACCGCAGTAGACTTCAAAACTGGATAATACAAGATAAGAATCGTGTTAGTCTGTACCATACATCATAAAATAGAAACAGAAGGGCGCGCACGAAGGCACACTCATAGCTTTCCTTATGCAGTAGGCTGATGTTGAGCAGCACAGCATGAAGAGCTTCGTCCCATTTTGTGTGGCTTATCCTTCAGATACACTCGCATTCTGTTGAATGACGACCTCGAAGGAAAAATGGCCTCGTCAAAAGCCATTATCGGAGGAGGGATGTAACCAGCCTTGAATCTCGACTGCAGAGCCTCTATCACTGGTCGCAGTTTCCATGCCCGATCGACGCAAGCGCGTGCATCGCTATTGTCGCTAAAGTGTAGATTTCGGGATATGTGCATGAATCTATCACGCGTCATGAACTGGCCAAAGCACCCCCGCGGTGTTGCTCCTTCATCTGTCGTCCTCAAGTGGTGAGCCAGCTTCTCCTTATTTGGAGAAACCGTACGTGCAACTAGCAGACCCACAAAAACGCACAGCTCTCGAGCTGAAATCTCCGGTAGTTCTTCTAAATCGTTTCTTTTTTTGTCACGTGTGCTTCGGGTATACTGCATGCTTGCGCTCTCGAGCGATTTGTTTGTTGTACTGACCTTCTACGCGCTCATCAATCTTGGCTTTGAAGTAGTCTTCACTCGCTGCAGCAATATCTTCCCACAGAGCAGTTGGGCAAAGAAAACAATTGCCCCGGATGGTGTGGCGGCGTGGCTGAGGACGAAGAAGCCAGAGACGTTGCATCCGGCCCTCCGTCATGGTCACCAGCTTGACCAAATTCAAGATTTAGGTTTCTCCTACTCGACGACAAAGTGGCTGAACATCATCGTAAAAAATGGTCACCAAAGGCAGAAATAACACGTCGTTTGAAACACGTACCGGACAAACTCTCGCTTGAAGCATCAGAGCCGACGTCAGCTGTTGTGTCATGGGGTGAAATGTCTGCGCTGACATGGTCTCGTTGGTCTTGTCGACAGGTGCTTGAACCCAGAGAAGGCTGCACTTGAGGCTCGGCTACGTGGTCGCTATCTATACATCATGCGCGGTGAAATACACCATGAGTACAGAACTATTAGTGTATGATACAGGATTAAGGTTTTTATAACTGCAGCTGTGGCAGATGTACTACTTTGAACAACTTCTCGGTGTTGTACGTCCAACGTTGCGTGTACCGGCGACAACTGCTCTCGCGCAACTGGCTCACCTGTACATGATCAGCAAGCCAAGACAGTATAAGCTCGTGATATCGGAGTATAGTACAGGATAACGGGATCTTACGCGCTTGAGGTTCCGCCGTGCTCTCAGCGGCCTCCACATGTTCGGGCTTCTTTTTGCTTATGTTGGCTTGCCCTTTTGCTCGAGGTCATCTACACCAAACCACAGGTTAGTTTTGAGTGATACAACAAGAGCAAAGACACCCATACCGAGGTCAACGCGATCCAAATACTTCAGAAGCTCCTCTTCTCCAATAAAAAGTCCTGCCCACGCACGTCGCGCTTCGACTTCCCTGGCTTCATGTAGGTGAAGTCGTTCGATAGTCCAGCTGGTCTCCTGGACGTCCATCTCGCCTGCTTCAATTCACGCCAACGAGCGCGAAAAGCCATGCTCCTGCCACGCGGCGGTTTCTGAAATGACAAATGAATGGCTTTCAGCGGGAACCTCCAATCGCTAATGAGAGATGTGCAAGCACTTCTTCTAGCATCTTATTTTTCTGAAAGTCTAAACACGAGCGTCCATGCACCTGTCGGTCCACTGTCAGGAGGGATAGGGATGCAAACCTTGCCCTATGCGACTTGATTTAGTATACCTCGATACAATAATCAAGTATAAAAACGCTTATCCTGTATTATACAGGATAAGCGTTTTTTACGATTATACAGGATAAGCGTTTTTTGATACCCTGTATTATACAGGCGCTCGGGCTCAAGGGGTAACTGCGACAACCGAGGAGCTAATGCCATGATGTGGTGGTCGGCACCCACGACGATTCGGAAGAAGGCGACTCCGCGCAAGTGACCACCAGCGCTAAGATGACTGCACTCCTGGTGAATACGTATTTATCCGGAAGGCTGTACATCTCAATGTGTCCAGGAAGCGGCATCTTTGATGCCTGCACGTGAGCAGGGCCCTTGCGTGTCTCTGCCTGGTCGTCGTCGAACCACATCAGGAACACATTGGGCTTATTTTCCTCCTCTTGGTCAAGCTGAATGCATCCAAAGGCAAGGTTTTCCCGATTACGAAGCATGCCCACGCAATGGAGAGTGGCATGACTGCGATTGAAGCCGCGATGGGTTCGAATCAAGCAAGTAATGAACCGCTTCGAGCACTTGCGGCGACAATGGAGCATCATACAAAGGCAATCCATGAGCAGCAACTCGAGACCCGACGTTTCCAGAACTTACAGGTTCAGTTTCTGCAGTGGCTCCTAGAAAAATAAGATGGCACGGAGACACATAATGTAGTAGCAGACGCTGCATTAATTGTAGATAAAGAATCATTTCTACTACGGCTCATAAAAAAATGCATTCGCGATGTCGTTTCATTTGACAATGCCTTGGAAGTTGCTCAGCGCCTTCTCAGGGTCCGTCAGATCTTCGTCCGTTCTCGGACACTCCTCAATCAAAAGAGGATCAACTCCATCAACGCTAACCGAATCACCCACTAGTACGAGCAAGTTATGTTGTATCACAGAGCTAACAACGACTTTGTATATCCGGTTCGAGGATTTATGTTCCAGCTTCTCAAGCAGCAATCGAAAATGATTCTTGAGTCGTCCAAAGAAGCACTCCACGACGATGCGAGTTCACGAGTGAATACGGTTGTAGCACCGTTTTCTTCTATCCTCGACGGCCTCAGCGTCTGGGAACGGTGTTAAAAGATGTCCCCATAGCTTATAGCCAGCCTCTCCAAGCAAGTGCTTACCTAGCGGGACATAAGTAGACAATCTTCGTTAAGATACCGAAAGCAACCACACTCAAACTATTAGACAATTTGAGAAGATAGATTATAAAGCGACATTTAACAGTACCGTTTTTAATGTGGCTACCGTTCCACAGCGACTGGTCGTTGTTGTAATCGGCGCGGATTGAAAGTGAGCGAAATAAGCCGCGGTGATCTACCACAGCCGGAACGCTGACTGCGGACAAATTATCCTGCAATATCACCCCTCAAAATCATGAGGCCGTGGTATTGCTATCAACGTCCCATCAACAGCACCGACGGCATTCGGAAACCCGGCAATCTGTCCGAAGCCTTCGGCAGTAACGGGGAGCTCCTCCGCGGATCCCAAAGTATGTAGCGACCCGCCAACCCCTGAGCACATCTAGCGTTGCGTTAATGTAGACACCAGCTCGAGGTCTTGATATTCCCAGCATGCTGGCGGCCTGGCCCATGGTACCTCCTTGAGATAGGTATACCATCGTTAGCGCTACCCTCTTAACTAGCTTGGTTATGCTGTTTGCTGCGGGTTTTTGGCCCCAAGCGTCGTGCAGATTTTTATATATTCGGAGGAAGGGCTGTTTGTCGCACCTAAGCATCTTACGAAACCACTCAGTGCGTGGGACCACTATTGCTTGCTCAAACGCTGTTTTGTGAAATGTTGATCGGCCTGAATGTGGGGCGCGCGTGCTGCGTTTGTCGGCTGTTGCAACCAAGGCGGTGGTGATACACGCGACGGCCACAACTACGAGAATTGCGGCATCTAGTTTGTCCATGGGTGGCTGGCACAGATGCGCCACAGCTGGATCAGCTAAATCTGGTGCTCATAAATTCGACGTCCAACCACACGAACAAGACAAAATGGTACAATGTACCAACAACTATCCGCCAATCATATAGGACGATCGCTCGGCACGAGCAATAACAAGCCGGGTTTGTCGCACTACTTTGCTCATATCGCGAGCATCACAATCTCTTCGTCACCACTGCTGTCACCGGTCACCAGAAGACGGCAAGGTAGAAGCGACTCGAATCTCCGTGTCAGCAGAGCCAGTATATTCCACCTCGTTAACGTGATCTGTAGTGACGGGTCTGCAGCAAGGGCGGACGAGATCGACAAGATGTCAGCTCTCAGCGATCTTGACGCTCGACGGGCGAACGCTCAGAGCCCGTTCTGGCGTGATGTGACGGATGCGTATCAGATAGAAAACGCGGAGTACAGCAACCTCATCGTTCAGAGGGGTGAGTACACCAACGTAGACCCCAGTCTAATTGAACCGCACTCTGTCAACAAAATCAGGGAGAAGTGGGGAACGTTGCTGCGGCGCTACAACACAGCCTCTACTCACGCTACGTTTTCGGGGATGAACGACAGTAATTTCTTCCACTACTGCAGCGGGCGTGCTGACGATTTGTACTCATACTATTGGCTGAGGATTCTCCCCGAATGATGTCTGACGTCGAGCGTCGTCACCCATACGGCACGGGTGTCAACTCATTAGCACGCGCGCATACACTTCACCATGGTGAGGGCACTAACCTATCTAACACATCAGAATCAGTTGCGGTTGTGCAGCCTGTCGTGCCTGTAACCAAAGAGAAGGATTTTGCTCTGGACAAAATTCTTGTGACACACTGGATTCCCTCGCGTACCAGATACGCGTCAGCGTAAGCTCGGGATTCGTCATCTCAACGGAAAAGGAACTCTGCCAAGGTCTCGGTGGTGGTTTGCTATCGTGTGGTAAGATGTTCGTGCGGCAGATCCAGTTCGCGAAGCGTGCAAGCGGATCCCAGTGGTCGGAGGAGGTGAAGGTAGACATCCTCGGACACCACCTCACCGGCATGGCCAAGAAGTACTATAGCCAGCAGGTCGAATGCTGGTGGGGAGAGGACCCGACACTAAAGCACGCGATGCAGCGCCTGCTGCACACCTTCGCAACGAAGGTCACTCCACCACAGAGCATGAAGATGTTTACGGCCCAAAACAAGTGCCAAGCGCAGCTGGACCGAGCACTACCTGTATCTGGTGACAGTCCGTGAAGTGTTCGGAGGCGCCTACAACTTAGTGTTGGACAACATTGTGCACTATGCGGATCCTGCGATGCGATTGTCGATGCTGTCGCAGCTGAATCTCAGCCACACGGACTCCCTCCGACAGGAACACGAGCTTGCGCATTTCGCGCAATTAACGGAGATCGAGCTTTGCGATAAAAACTCGGGGTGACGTCGTGAACGACGTCAACGAGGTGCGCGTGGATACTCGGAAGTGTTTCAAGTGTGGCAAACAAGGTCATTTGAAGGCAGCGTGTCCAGGAAAAAGAAGAAATGGAGTCATGGTGGAGAAGCCGACTACGTGTTCGCAGTGGACAACGCTACAATGGAGAAGGGATTGTAGACCGTGGACACCGGATCAAGTCGCCACCTCGTGAACGACGCGAGTCTGCTGGAAAACCCAGAAGACTTCGAGACTCAGTGCGTCGCCGCGGACGAACGAGCACCGAGGGCGACCAAGCGTCACAGCATGATGATGGTAACCACAGCTATGGGGAAACTGAACATGGTGCGACTGCTTGACGTGCAGTATGCGGAGAACCTGGAAAGAACATCATCTCCTACGGTCTGTTGGAGCAGAAGGGTTTTAAGATCGAGTATCGGGACCCACATCGCGCGATAGCTGCGATGACTGAAGGACCGGCGATGTGTGACGTGCTGAGGTACAACAACGAGCTGCTGGTTCGTGCACACGGCTACTGCAGTGGGAAGAACGCAGGAGACGAGCTGATGTATGTGCTAGCAGACAAGCCAGGCAGAGGTCGGGCCGGACGTGAAGACCGGCACGCTGATGCACTTCTACCGCACGCTCGGGCACCTCAACTATAATACTATCCTAAAGATGACAAGGTACCCAGCTTCTAGGATTTCGCTGACGGACGAGAAGCGTGCCAATTGCTTGGCCTGTGCCCAGGGCAAGCAGACCAAGAACAAGCAGTCCCGGAAGGCCACTGACGAGAACTCCCCATTGACAACATCAGTGGTGTCATTTTCTCCGATCTTTAGGGGCCCATGACTCCAAGGGATAGACTCGGCAATATGTATCTGGTGATATGTATAAGCCGCCGTACGAACTACTGCAGAATTCTCTTGGACAAGACCAAGTACGTCGCTGCACTGCAGTTCAAACACTTCATGGCCTTCTTCGAGAGGCAGTTCAACTGCCGCATTCACGTGCTGCGCACGGGCGGCGGAGGAGAGTACCAGACGCTGGACCTGTTCTGCACGGAAATGGGCATTGCGAGGCAAATGGGCGAGCCGAGGAATCAGGCGAGCAACGGCAAAGCAGAGAGGATGCACAGCACCATTACGGCATGGTGCGTAGCATGGGGGTTGCTTGCGGGTTGCCCCTTGGGTTCGAGTGGACGCTGCGGAGTACGCTGTGTACACCCTGAACGGAAGCCCAAGCAAGGCGAACACGGGGTCGAAGTCGCCGCTACAGATGCTCACGAAGAGCATGTCTGACCTCAGCGACATCGTGGTCTTTGGTTTGCCATGCACTGTGCACCGAGATGTCAAGAATAATACTTTGGGCGAGCTCGGCAAGCCGGCTATGATCATTGAAAAGGGCGACGAAATGAAGGGGTACCGAGTGTACATCCCCAAGGACAGAGTGGTGGTCGTCACACAGCACGTCAGGAACATGGAGACTCTCACGAATGAGCAGAACGAGCGGCTCAGACGCGTGGATCTCAAGGCCTCGGAGGAGACGAAAGAGGGGAGGTAAAATCGGATGCCCAGGGGACAACAGCGGCCCCGAATACGAAGCCCAAATGTCCAACAAAGGTTCGCTGGACTCGAGAGAAGTACCAGACAAGATCGGCTTCTCGGAATGCAGCCACAACTGCCGAGCAGGCGAACACCGACGAATCTCAAGACGTCTCAACCCGCGACGTGGTGAACAGCGTGCGGGAGGCGGACCCGAAGAATTACGGGCAGGCCATGAGGAGCAGGCTCAAGGACAAGTGGACCATCGCGATAGTCGAGGAGCGCAAACCACTTGAAGAGAACCGAGTGTGGGCGGTGGTGGTGCCGCGGACTGGAAGCCACGTGCTGTACACCAAGTGGGTCTTCAAGACCAAGACGGGCGCCGACGGAACCATCGAGAGCTTTAATGCTCGACTGGTGGCTTGTGGAAATGAGCAACTGTTCGGCATTGACTTTGGTCTCACGATTGCTGCGGTGATGGAACTGAGCTCCGTAAAGGTGGTATTAGTGCTCGCGCGGCGCAGGCGTGTCCCGTGAGACACAGAAACACCCCAAACGCGTATGGCAAGGTGGATAAGGAACAGCATCTCGACCTTGGCGATACCCAAAGGCATGGTGAAACCTGGAGACGTGTTGCGTGCACTCAGCGCGGACAGCAACACCAAGCTAGCGCTGCGGTTGAAGAAGCCAATCTATGGGTTGAATCATGCGGGAAGACTGTGGAGCAACCTGCTCCACACCAAGCTGGGAGAGATCGGGTTCCCATGTTGCGTCACTGACATTTGCCTGTTCTACAAGAGACAAGGAGCCAAAATAGCGATTATAGGCGTGTACGTCGCAAACCTTCTGGTCGCCGCATCCAGAGCAAACCTGGTCGAAGCCTTCTTTACAGCGATGGGTGTCCTGTCCAGTAAGGACTTGAGCGTGGTGCGGAAGTATTGTCCACTGCTGCAATATTTGTAGACTCTTTTTCGGGATGCGCGTGGAGCTCGACGAGGCGGGAGGGTACATCCTCGACCAGCAAGTTGCTATCGAGGAGGTGATGGAGCACTATGGACTCGCAAATACGAATGGCGTGAAGACCCCCATCGGGGAAGAACGCAGTGAGGCCGAGCCTCTAGAACCGCAGCTGCTGCCGAATGTAGGAGCTCGTGGGAAGCCCATGATCCGAGGCTTCCTATCACATGTTAGAAGTTTGCTCTGGATCGCTTCCTGCACAAGGCCTGATGACAGCTTCGCCATGAACAAGGCCACACGGCACACGCACCAACCAACAATGACTGACCGGAAGCTTGCAAAGTGGATCGCACGGTACCTGAAGGGCTCCGAGGGCCTCAAGCTTGGGATGCATGTCAAGGCAACTAGTGGGGATGTCGGATCAGGATCGAGAGCTGGAGCAACGCGGACTACGCCGCCGACAAAGGCGACAGAAAGTCCGTCACCGGCGGAGTCGTGACCATGGATGGAGCCACCGTTCAGTGGGTCTGCAAGAAACCGACTGGGGTCGCGCTCTCCAGAGTTCACCTCGGCTCCCACGTCGGACGGGAGCTGCTCGGATTGCGGGACCTCGTGCGCGAGCTGCGGTTCGAGGCAATGTAGCCCATGCACATGCACATGGATAATCAAGCTGTCATCAAGCAGTAAGAATCCGAGGGTAGCACGGCGAGCGCCATGCATGTCGACATCCGCATCAAGTTCATCTGCGACTTCGCGAGAAAGACGATACTTAACCCTGGGTACATACCGTCCCGCCTTATGATAGCGGGTCTCCTAACGAAGGCGCTTCCAGCACCTAGAATGGCCGAGCTGCGCGGGATATTCAGCGTGAAGTAGGCGTAGCAGGAGACGACCGAGGAGGAGTGTTAGAACTACAACTGTAACACAGGTGTAACTCGTGTATAACCGCGGTTCAATAACCGGTTTCGGTCGACACTCTTCGGACAGTGAGCTCGGGACGGCACGGATGGCTGCAAGCCGGGAGCAGGAAAAGCGTTAGCTAGAGTCGACCTCACTTCTCAATATACAACGACATCCTCAGCAATTAACGATCGGGCTCAGTGCCGGCGGCACTCTCGACGTGAACTCGAGCGCGACATCAGAGGAGGGAGGAATGTGCCTTTGCTATCCAAACGATATCGCCAACCCTCGGCGAACCCAAAAACAGCCAACGACATCGCTGTCAGTTTGCACCCGCGGTTAGGGCTGGCCTGCACAGCCTGGCCTGCACCGAGATATTGTGCATTTCGGCCAAGTTTGACGATTATGGGCTATTGGCCCAATCGCTATTTCAAACTCGAGTCATTTAGCAATCGCCGGCTATTCTCTGGATATTTGTATCCAGAGTTGTAGGGACGATCCGAGAACCGTCGAGTATCCTAAACAAACACATATCTAGACACCGCTGTAATTTGTGGAAAGTTTATGCCAAATGACTTAGAAACTAATAAACTGCCACCTTATATCCAAAAATCTGTCAATATTGACCGAGTCGTACTGAAGCGACATTCAAGCAAACGACGGCTAATGTTGACCCGTTATACCCTAGAACAACATTAAATGACCTGACACGATTATCGAGTTGGCAAACTCTATCAATGAAAGTTGGCAAGCCTGAACGCAGTCGTCGGAATCGAATAGCAGCACTAGATGTGAGATCACACCCGCAGAAGTAACCTCACAGGATGACGCAACACGCCAAGAAATGGCGTAAATAATACTGTAAAGTTGGAATTTCCGAATGTCTTGAGATCGAGCAAAAAGCAATCAATCTAAAATCTATATTTCGACAGCTCTGATCCGTAAATGACCATGTTGCCAAATTTCCAGAGCTTCACCGGGCAAAGCACGGCATTAGCCATAGCCAGGGATTGACAGTAACGCAGTTTTTACATTACTGGTAGTAGTTAGTTCACTCTGATTTTCACGGTACTACAGTAAAAGATCCGACTGCCTGGCCTGCTGCGTTACTACAGTAACAGTACAATTGTACTGCTTTATACTGCCGTATCTACCACCTAAATGTCGGACCACCTAAAAGTCGCACCACGTTAAGCCCCACGTTCATCATCCATAAGTTGAATCTCGTTCATGTTGTGCTTAAGCAGCACTTGCATCTCAGCACGATCATTGTCGGTTCCAGTTCGCATGGACTCATCACGATACCTCCCGTGGAAAACACGCGCTCTTAGAACGCATTTGATGTGCTCCTTCCAAGCCAGACGCGAGCCAGGACCACAATAGACGGAAACTTGATGCTACCAGTCTCGCGAAACCATCGATAGATGTCCCCATACTGAAGCACTCCTTGCAGTCGATCAGAGACCAAGCCATCGCGCCAAACCAGCAGAAGCCGTGTGAAGACGACTTCGCTCAGTGCTTCGTCGCAGGACTGCTGCAGCGCCACCGAGACCCAGCGAGCTTATGCTTCAGCCACTGCTGAAGTAATTCGTCTGCTTGTTCGTGACGGTTGGACTGGGGTTCGGTGTCAGACGACACCAT
Source organism: Phytophthora constricta (assembly GCA_011947335.1). Classification (NCBI taxonomy): domain Eukaryota; phylum Oomycota; class Peronosporomycetes; order Peronosporales; family Peronosporaceae; genus Phytophthora; species Phytophthora constricta. Next base: position 64,778 of record JAAVTI010000370.1, read on the forward strand.
CAGAACCGAAGCACCGCATATCACCATCTCGTCGTCTATGCACGGAACGAGGTCCAGGTTTGGTAATTGGCTCGCGTCCGAGTTCTCAAAGTTAGCTCTGCTGTGGGTATTCAGTGCAATGTACACCTCGCGGTGTGCGTTGCGTAGCAGCGTTGTCCGTCAGTAATAACCTGCCGAATATTTTGTTTCTTTCCTCCACAGCAGATTGTGCATCGTTCTCGATGTTACCGGTGCTATTCACAGTGATACATGGCGATATGGACTCGACGCCCTGGATAAGAGCTGCGTCGGAGAACTTCGTCCTCGGATCGAGTAAAAGAATCATCACGTTCTCGGGGAACAGCTCCGTTACACGTTCCGAACTTGAGCCTTCATTCGAGCAATGTATGTGCGTGCGTCGCTGGTGAGCGCTGCATATGAGACTTGTTGGTCGAGGGAAATATGCCTTTCTTGTTTTGGAAAAGCTGAGTGCATCGAGCGTGCAGACGTCAAAGGGGTTGCTACTCAACCGTGCAGGAGTAATCTTGAGCAGCACAATCAGCTACTAAGCTAATAAGTCACCTCGTTGAACTTCAACGCGGGCAAGATCAGCCATAGCGTGCACAATCGCCTCCATCTCCATGAGTAGCTGTCAATCGCCAAAAGAGATGACAGAAGAGTCGTCACATATTGCAGTTTTGAGTGTACCCTCCTAGCGCACTGTAGTTAGCAATGGTGCGGGTAAACAGTGTCACAGTGAAGCCGACAGGAGTGTCACAATCCGCCATGGTCGTGAGCGCCGGCAATCCGTAGCAGTGTTGCACTTTCGCACGGCGGCCGACGCGCTGTGGGGCGTTAAAATAATTGTTTAACGCGCGAGCCCTCTTGATCAATTCGGCACCTTCGGGTAAGGCACGACCCTCTGTGTAAACTCTGCGCACCTCTTCGACTTCTGTGTGCTGGGATCAAACACCAAAACCGTCTCCATAAGCTCTCGCATGTCCATCACATATTCCAAGCAGAGGTTAATGGTATACATGCTGCAGTCCGTCTGCAGCGAGTCCTCGAACAGCTTGGACACATGTCTCGCACCAGGTGTGGTATCCGACATGGTGAACTGGGCCATGATATCAATATTGACACTGTACAGCTCGGCGCTACGGGAGCTAATCAAGTTTCTGAGCTGCAAGGCTGTGTGTGACCCGTTGAAAACAGTCGTCAGCAACGCCATGTTTCGGTATGTCCATGCCCTGTCGATAAAGGAGATCGACGTTCCGACGACTCCTGTTTTCCACTGCCGGCTCCATGTGTCATGCATGACATTTAGAAACGCTTTGTCGTGAGCAGCTGCAAACTCCTGCTCCACAAGGGACTTCAACATGGCGCGAAAGTCGCCAAAAGCCGGAGAGAGTTGACTACGAAACGTGGGAGCTGCGAGGACTATCACGTCATGAATGCCTGTGGCCCGCTGAAGCATTAGCTTGAACGAATCATTTGTAACCGTGTTGTATGGTAGACCATCGTTAATGAGCCATTGCGCAGTGAAGACTTTGGGCTCTTGTTGCGTCGGGCCCTACAGCTTCCCGAGCGTACCACGTCGCTTCAAAGCTGGCTCCAGTCTCGTCGCGCATCAACGACGCTTTACCTCACGCGCATGGGCCTCATCCAGGCGTGTTCGCGAAGACAGCGCGCCCGCGAATCAGTTCTGGCTAGCTGTGCCCTATCGACGGGGTGGTCGCGGTGCTTAAACGTCATGTGGTCCTTGGTATTCGATGTATGGCGCCAGCGTCTCAGCGCGCCTTCCCACGAACAGCAGTAGCATGGGGTCGACTCGTCAGGTCTTCCGCGCACAAAAGGCAAATGTGAGTGAACACATCAGCGTCATCGCCATCAGCAGTAGCGTACGGTACGGCAAGGATGTGAGCCACATCCCAAATGCTGTCGTGCTTGCCAAGTTCGCGGAAGTGCAACACCCTAACTGGAATTTCGCGAGAGTCCACATGAGGAGTAGATGCCACCAGACCTCCAGTCGACAACACCACGTTTCCGCCGGACTCTGACTGTCGGAGAGCGTTGGATCTTGATAGCTCTCTGAGGCGACAGGCTGCGAGGATTGGCTTGCGCTTAACGAAAACTCGAACGAGTAGGGGTTGTTGCCTTCAGGCATCCCGGAGTTGGGCTCATAGATTTTCGTCCACTGGTAGACACAACTAGCACTGCGGAAACTATGTCGACAAAAAACGTTAAATTAGTTTCTCGTGATTAAAGCATAGAACCGTAAAGAATACTCACCGCACGGAGTTATTGACAGGATCGTAGAGGTCGTTGCTGCACGCAACGACCACAGGTGACACAGGGAGTAGTCTTTGTCAGCTCGGAATTGGAAACCGCTTCGCTCTCGCACTTCATGCTACGCTTGATGCGGGGGTGGCTGAGGTGTTGGGGAAGAGGGGTACTCTGGGAAGCGTAGCAAATCACAGAATGACAAGAAAGCTTGGCGATGCTTTGGCATGCTAGACGTACACCCCTGGAAGACCTGTGCCTCGGGAATATCAGACCTCCAACGGGACGGACAAACGCTAATTGGCCAAAACTCCATGTCCAGCGCCAAGTCGCCATTTCTTTTCCTGCACCTGTCACAGCCTGGGTGTGTTGTGAGCTCATCGACAACTACCCATTAATTGTCGCTGTCCTACCAACACCTTCGCTATGACCACGAACGACTTAGAGGTCGTCCAGCAGCCCACCACAGCACAGGTCCCTAGTGGATGCTAACGCGATTCGTGACGCATGCATTTCACTAGAGACACGGAATAATAAACAGGGAACATCAACGGAATTAAGGAGTGGATAAAAGTTGAGCTTGCCAAAACCGACCCCGACATAGCCCGATTGTTTGATGCCGATGGAGAGATAAATCTTGCTGAGTTTACCCCTACGAGTTTTGAGAAGTTTCTGGTGTATAAAAGATGTTCAGGCAAGCAGCCGCTAACATATTCACTTACAAGGAACGGTGCAACGCCACGCTGCTGGCCTTTCGCATTTGTTTTTGAGTAGTCAGTGGAATTTGATGTGCAGATCTGTGTCGGTTCAAACATTGCAAACACAGCACCTGTTGGCGAAAGATGACAGCGTTGGAGCAGTCTTTTTACGAAGACTAATCAAGAAGGTAGTGGTCCGCATGACCCTCGTCATCTCTTTGCTAATCCGTTCTCTCCATCTACGTGCTGGATTACGGCGTTGGAAATTTATTTAGCGTGCAATCCGCGACTTCAACCTGGTGCATTGTTTCCTGGATCTAACCCAAAGATACGATTTGGAAAGACGTTCGGTTCTCTACTTCAAAAAGGTGGCACAGCAAAAACCTACGGAACGCACTCAGTAAGAAAGGGTGTTGCGACTTTTGTCAGTGAAGGAAGCACAGGAGGTCCGTCTATCGTTAGTGTTTGCCTGCGCTATGGTTGGTCCATTGGTGGCGTTCAAGGCCGGTACTTCCGATATGAAGCTGTTGGCGACCAATGTTTAGGATGCGTTATTGCTGGACTTCCCGTTAATAGCTCTGACTTTGCTGCTTTACCCCCGCATTTTCGCAATGATGATGATACTGTGCTGAGGTCGTGCATTGCTGGTATGTTCCCAGAACTGGCAAATGAGTTGAATTTGCGTGGCATTTTGAGACTATGTCTCGCATCTCTGGGTCATCACGCGAATGTGCGGGAAATCCTTCGTAAAGAGCGAGTGGTTACTATTTTATTAATGTTTTCTAGACGTTAGCGAGGACCCGCCGCGTCGAGGCTGATCCTGGTCGTACAGAGTAGCGGCTCCAGTGCCAACAGCTCGACGTTGTCGTCTAGTTGACGCTCCGTAGGTGACCGGCACCCTGGCGCCTTGTGCGCGGCGGCGCGCTCATGCGTCCTCAATCTTTGCTGCGCCCAAACTGGACTTTGCCGGCGTGAATGCAATCGAAGGTCTGCATAAGTCCACTGCAATTGCCAGCAACAAAGATATCTATTGGTGGAAAGGTTCCAACACCGGTGGAGATGCTTTAAAGAGGAGTCGGCCCTACATGCTTAAATCCCGATTCGTACTTAGGTTATTAAGTAATTTTTGTTTGACGCCGTTTCATATGCCTTCGGCGATTGCCTGGTGATTCGACTCCGGCGATTCAACCAGCGCCCAATGCAGTTTCAAGCAGAACCTAACTACAATATAGGGTGGCAGTTATATTATACGGAAATGCTACAGTCCGTGCGTCGACTGTAGGTATTGACCGTGTTATCATCCATGTATTGCCCAAGATGTAACATCCACTTCTTATCCAGATAAAATCCGTGTCGCAATCATGCTAAAACGCTGTACTGGAACCGGTTTCCGGTATTTCACCGATCACCCCAGCCTTTCATTTTGCATCTAAAATCTCAAAAACAACGGTGCCGCCACTCCCGCCACCGGTCCCGCCGCTCCGCCGTCGCCCCCCGCCCCCTCGTTGCCCCCGCCCCCGCGCCGCCTACTCCAGCTGATTCTGAGGTGGATACAGCTCTGCCTGCGGGTCGCTCGTGACAGTATTTTTCCTGGTGACTAACCCTGCCCGTTCTTCAGTGTGTTCTGCAAGCTGGGTCCTATAGCGTGTCATAGGACGCGCCAACAACGACAGCTCAAGACGTAGAGTCTGCTACGCCCATCGACTCGAGTAAAGCCTCTCCGGACACGGACAATTGCGATCGTCCGTGTATTGTCCAGGTGCTGGAGGATCCAGTGTTTGTGGGTGGGCCCGCCGAGGTTGCTGACCTGTGCTTCGGTCTTTCGTTGGCCACCCATGTGTACAGATATAACTGCGTTGGTACGTGCCCCATTCCTTGGGCACATACGGCACATCGAAGCCATCTCGCGCGGCCACAGTATTTGCCAGCCGCTTGTTGCGCAACTCGCAACTGAGAGTTCCAAAGACACGGATTATCTGGCGTGTCTTGGCCGCGTAATCTTTGAGGTACGCTGGATGCCCATTTCGCTTCGTCATCAACTGGTGGAAGAGGAAGGGCAGTTGATTCTGCGCAACTACAGGAAGCCTGAGTCGCATGGCCCCGATCCCAACCAATTACGAGAGGGCGACAAAAAGAAGCCGAAGTACATCAGACAGATCGCCCCCGTTTTGAACTAGAACGCGTTCTACCTGCTCCCGCTGAAGCTGCTGAAAAATACACCGTCGTGTTACCCGTGAAGAACACCGAGGAGACGGCCATCGAAGTATTCATCCAGAGCCAGCCGACACAAGATGACGAAAGCCAACCGCTCAATGCGCCTGGAGAAGGCACAAACCATCCTGGACAAGACATGGACAATCCTGTACAACACATGGACATCGAGTGTGAAGAGATTGCGGGCATCGGCGCGCTCTCGCGTGAACAGATCGAAGCGGACGTGTTGCTGATCCCTGTGAACTTTGGGAACACTCATTGGTGTGCAATTATTGTGGACGTCAAGCAGAACGAAGTCGTGTACAATGCCTCCATGGACACGAAGACATATAAGAGCGTACTGGACCGACTCTCATGGGACCTGGCCGATACTCTCGGCGACAATTACCAGGTTGTCTCGACCAACGCCCCGATCCAGATGGACGGACACAACTGCGGCTTCTACGTGATGCTGAGGTTATGGCGCTTAGTAGACAAGAGTGTGTCGCTAGACGTGGGCGAAGGGACCGTTGCTGTTGCGCTTCCGCATCCTACACTTCGTGCTTAACGGTAGCATTCCATAACTCAATCTAGCTTCATTTGCAGCCATCGAATTCCTATGTATCTATTGCCTCATCTTGAGTGTTTGACTCTATGTCTGTGGGGATCGAGAGTGCCCGGGCACGTCGAATCACTTCACACGCAGCAACCCTACCGTTCTTTATGGGAACCCCAACCGAGCAGCGAGCTTTGCCACTTGATTCACCGAGTCTCTCTTTGAAGTCCCAACAAATGCGTTGGAGTCTTTCATATGATCCAGTAGATATGCTGTTCCCATTGAGTCAGTGTGCAGGAACTTCCAACGTTCGTCAATCTTCTGCCGGAAGTGCCGCTGCATGGTCTCCAAAACTCCAAGAGTTTCTTCGTTGTAGACGGGATGAATACGCAACACTAGAAATTGCAGGTAGATGGCTGAGAGGCAAAGCGTATCCTTCTCAAAGTGTGCAAGGCACTTGTGGATTGGACCCATCAAGCTTAGCGAGACACCAGCTTCTACCCAGAACGCTTCGTTTGACACGACTATCTTAATGGGGGCCACAACTCTATCAGGGTACCTTCCGATAAGTGCTGCGTCATCAAACATCGGTCGGATTGTTCTTTTGTTTTCCACAACCAGCTTAATGCACTCGTAGCTTGAGTACCAGGGCGTGGCGACGGGAAGTTTCAACGATCGCTGGCCGTCGATCGTGTCGGCCTCCTGGCTCGTTTTAAAGCGTCATTTGTTGCAGTGTGGATTCGAATGAAATTCACAATTTTGCTGGCTTTATCGAGGATGTCTGTCAGTTCAGAAAGGTCCAGAACGTCTTTCATCAACAGGCTCGGCGTATGAGCACCACACCGGGTCGCTATAAACCCTGGCCGCTTTGCTTGGAGAATGGCCCACGCGCTTTTCATGTTGGACGCATTGTCAGTCGTGATAGAGCACACTTTACCCACACTAATTTCAGCTTCAATTTCATAGATCACCTCCTCCATCATGTTAGCCATGTACACGCCAGACTTAACGGTCTCACCAGTCACGCGGCAGGACCACAGCAATGGACGCATCTTAGGAGCACACACCATACAATTAATTAGGCTGTCACGCCGAGGATTCGACCATCCATCCGACACCAGTCCCACATATGGCTGCTTCTTCAAACGAGAGATCACCCTTTCTCGCTCAGCTTCGTATGCACGATCAACAAGGGGTCCAGCTAGCTGGTGTCGATTTGGTAACTTTATTGTCGGGCATCTCCATGTAAGCATCCAGTGCGCTGCGTAAGTTCGATCAAGCGAAATGGCACGTTTCCACGGAAGAAAAACATTGCGATCCACATGTAGAAGTTGTCCAAGTCAGTATCGTCAATCACGCAGAGCTCCTCTGCCTGAAACGACATGTCCTCTTCATCATCCAGCCGGCCACGTTTGTTCGATAGCTCTGCAGTCTTGTACTCGTCTCGAAGGTGTGGCGTGATGTTCGGGCACACCAAGACAAGGTGCCCAATAAGTTGTCTGGATGGTTGAACCTTTTCATGAGCATGCCACAATGATTGCACGTCACATCTGGATATTTGCCGCGCCTCACGATCGTGAACTCCACCCACATGAGATCTATGTGTCGACCTCTCTTCGTCGTGGCACAGATGACCTGATGTGTTCGCCCGAGGACAAAAGCAGGGAGTGCCGAGGCGAGCTGCACCTCGCGCTGCTGAATGGCGGAAGAGAGCTCAAATTTTGGCGCGAAACCAGCTCAGGGAGTGAAAACGGAGGCGCGATGGCGCGAAACCAGCTCAGGAAGGTGCGAAAGCGTGCGTGATGTCACGAAAAGCAACATCGCGAGGCGACCTTGCCGTCTTCAACAGTGGTAGTCAGACTTGGATACAAGAGCCGTTTCATGAGAATATCATCCAATGAACCGTGGTATGATTGATTGTCATTGGACAATATTCTCTTGGAATCCAAGAGAGCTTACCCCAGCTATTTTCTTCCAAGATATCTCTTGGATACCCAGCGGTGTGTCCCCCATTACAACTTGCAAGCCAATAGAAACAAGTAAAGCCAGGGATGGAGGGGGCAACAGCGCCCAAGAGTTAAACGAGGGCTCTACACTCGGAACGGTGACGGATTGGAAACGATTTCCTGGGATCGGCGACCTCGGCAAGAGACCGAAAAAGGTTGCGGCTTACTGCACCATTCTGCAGGGCGTCCGTCCGGCGTTGTTGCTCTGATTCGAAAGCCTTTATGTGGTCCGGATGATACGTTGTCATATGCTCTTTAACATAATGATTGCCCGTTTTTAAAGCTTATAGCACACTTGCACTGTAAGCAATATGCACTCTTAGCATCCGCATTCGTGAGTTTGTGGTCATCGTCTTGTCCGCTCTCATCATTCGCAAGTAGCCGGATGAAATGCCAAATCACCTTCTGCTTTTGGCGCTTCATTCGATAGAACCGCAATCCCGTTTCTTGTTTGACTTGTTGCTCTAGCGCCGTGAAATCCGTCTGCACATGCTGATTGTGTGCAGACCGATCTTCGACACGGTGGTGGTGGTCGGTAGAACGTCTCGAGCAGGGCAGAAGGTGATCCGTCGCTGATGCCCTCGATGGGAACGAGGCACCGAGGGGGGTACTTCCTGACCATGCCTGCCGCGCTCAGGCGTCCGCGGCGTGTGCTCGTTTTGCATCGCGTCGTGAAATGCGGACAATAGTTCAGCAGGTGTAAGAGGGAGTTTGAAGGGGAGTTCGAACAAATTTGGGAGAGTAGAGTACAGAAGGATTCCAGAACCAGAGGTTTTCCACATCCAGATCCAGGAATTCTTGATAGGATATGTCACGTTCAGGATAAATATTCTTGGCTGAGGACACATGAGTGTCTCATCTGGGTTTTAGTCTTAGACTGGGGTTCTTGATGGCTAGTTCAAGATTTATATGTGTTGATCCAGGGATATATGTCCTGGTCCAGGGTTTCTGATGTCAGACCCCGGATATCCAGGAGTAATCCAAGAAATAATGTCTGGATCAGGAATTCTTAGGTTGATTTAGTCGGTTTGGGGAGTCTTGTCAGGCGGGACGCACTGCCTGATACATTCAAGGCAGGCGTTTGAGTGCCATGCATAGGGCAACCCGCTTCAGGACGAGGGTGACCTGGACCGAGCGTATTTCATACCTCTGGGTGTACACTTCCAGGATATTACACTTCCAGGTCTAAGACCATACTCGACTCCATAATCCACACCCACAACTTCTCAACCGTCACTTCCATCCTTCCATATCTTTCATGTCACACATTCGCCTGGTCACCCAGGCATTAAAACTGAGCCAATCACAAGGCGACTTGGCCCTGAACCAATCAACTACCGTTACCCAAAAATCACAGAGCGCATCGCGTCAACCGCCCCTCTGGTCACGATCTGTCATAGAAGAATTTTCATTCAACTGAAGTGTCCGGTCATGACCAGACCGTTGAACTCCGGACCAGGATCCAACGGTCCTGATCCAGAGATCAAACGGGACGCGAGTCAGCTCGCTTCACTCAGAAGTCACCATTCTTTTCTCCGCCCTGTCGCTCCAACTGGCACACGCCAGATTCAAAGAAAATCACACCGAACCAGGAAATCCAAGCATCTCAGGCATTCAGAACTATCACAACCGCAGCACCTTTCCGAACTGGAAAGGCGTGCTCATATCACAACTCGCCAGCTCGTGGACACCATGCCCACGCCACCACCCGATCCTTCGGCCGCTCAAGAAGAGGCGCCCCTAGCGGGCACCAAGCTGCTGCTGTTCCGCATGACCCTGTGCCCACTGAAGACGTTCCTACGCAGCCCGCGACTCAACCAGACACTCTGGAAGATGCCGAGCGAGTGCCAGGCGTCGACACAGCGGCTTAAGACGTCCCGATGATCAGTTTCGGTACGTTTGTACTCATCACTCCGTCATGTCCACATATCTTTCATTCCTAACTTCTATACCATGTTCCCCAGTCGATAATCCGGACTCAGCAGCGGTTGCGGGTCCAGGCGAAGGCGGCGCCAACTTAGCCGACCTCTGTTCAGGACCTAGACCTCACCTGCTGACGCGCGGAAGTTTACCTGCGCTGTCACGCGAATTTCGTACGGCAATCGCCGATTGGGAGGCAAATGCAGCTTCGCAGCCGCCTGGCCAGGTCTCGCTACACATACCTCCAGCCGCGCAGACCGACGGTTGGTTCACGGTCGCAAGGATTCCAGCTTTCAGCTCTGACATACAGGACGGAGTATTCGTGTGTGATGGCGAGAGCGGAGTGGATTGTCTGGTTGGATTCCAGACCTTAAACGCCCAAGAGAAAGCTGATTTGGCTCAGATCACAGGTTGTGATCCCGAGCTCACTTGTTTCAGACTTCGACGTTCTAGCTCAAGATTTTTCCTGGTCCAGAACTTTCACCAGCACTGATGCAGCGCGAATTCGCTTCGCTTTCGTCTGTTCTCGATCCTAACCGGATGGCTTTACGGGTGTTCAGCACCATGCATACTCTGCGCTGTCTGCTCAAGGCATATCAAGTACTGCGCGCCCAAGTCGAGAACCAAGATCTGAACCCGGTCCAAGAATTGATTTCAACCAAAACCGAGGCTGCTCATTATGTTGTGAGTGGGATCTGGTCTGTCGACACTGGGGCACAGAGGTCGGAGCAGAGAGGCGTCGACGCCAAGACCTCGTGTATAATCACGAGCAAGAAGTCCCGGATCTGGTCATCAACTATCGCAATGAAGTGGATGTCCTGACTCAAAAGGTTCAAGACCTTCAAGGCAAGCTTGCCAAGTCCGAGGCGGATATTCTGGTTCTGAAAGACCAGTTCCAGTCCAAGGTTACGAGGCAACTTAACCCCTGGTCCTTCTCCAAGTTCATGATGTCCAAGATCAAAATCTCCGGAAATTGGCGTCGTTTGCACGACCTTTACGAGCACTTTCTCGAGGGCACAGATGTGTCTGGAACTTGGTCCACTCAAATGCTCCTAGCTACGTCCGACGTAGACGACTCAAGCGTCCCAGCGTTTCCAAGCGAAAGTGAACTCGAAAAGCTGATCGAGGACTCCAGCGCCGTGGTCGTGGACTTAACTCCCGACCAGGAAGCCGATCCTAAGTCCAAGATGCCCAAGTCCGTCACTTTTCCTGATTCGCGAACGTCGCCTAAGACCAAGAAGAAATCTTCGTCCAAGCTCCGTTCCATCGCCCTGATCCCCACGGCACCTACGCATTACACGCCTGATCGCGCTGGAGCTCGTAAACCTGACGTCCCGTACCCAAGGTCGATCACGGAAGCCGCGGCCTCCCTTCCAGCAGGTCTGGTCTGAGATGACCAACGTCTGGACGTGAAAGCCTTGATGCGTCACGGCTGGTCCTACAAGAAGGCCTTCGAGCGCGCTGGCGAAGACTTCGTCCTGCACCCTCACTTTCTTCGTGAAGACTTGGTTGACATGCTGGAATCCATGCTATATTACGAAGCTTTGGACCAGACGCCCTGGACCAAGTATGTTCCACGTCGTTACCTCACCGAGGCTAAGATCCAACTTGAAGACAGCGTGAACCAGAAGTTGAAACCTGACTCGTGGGAAAAGATTCCTCCAGACTTCCAAGAGTATCCTTCGTCTTCGGATAGCGACGGCGACAACAAGAACCAAGACCCAGACTATGAAGATCAAGGTCCAGATCAAGATCCAGCTGCCTTACCGTCCAAGATTGCTGAAGGTACCCAAGTCAGCAGCAGCGACGAAAGTGACAACAGCTCAAGTTCCAGTGCAGAGTCTCAGATCCAAGTTCCTTCAGGCAAGCGCAGTTCTCGACTTCAGTGACAGCGACTCAGGTGAAGACACCGACGGTCCTGGAGATCCGAAGCTGTCGGCGGGTGTGAGTGGCAAGAAGCCGGACCAAGGCGACAAGAAGCCAGGCCAAGGTAGCAAAAAACAAAGCCCAGGTGGCAAAGTTCCTGATCCAGACAGCCAGAAATTGGACAAGCATGAGAAGCCAAAACGCCCGTCACCGCCCCAGACCAAAGAGTCAAAGTCGGATTCCAAGAAGCGTCATGGCTTCTCTCTCGAATCTCCTTCTGGCAGGAAAACCCGGCACTCAAGTCCTTCTGGTTCCAAACGTCAAGCCACGGGCGCGCGTTCTGCTCTTGCCGTTGTGGAGTTCCAAGATTTGACTCCCAAGGAGCGCAATAGGGCTGAATCTCCAGGTCCAGGATGTTTGTCGTGGCGTCACTACGGAATTCTTGTCAAGAGAAATAACAAGAACCAAGACCAAACACGTGACTTCCCGGACTATCAGTCTCAGAAGACCGCAACCAAGAATCTCAAGCCACGTTGGGACTGGACTAAGTACGACAAGGTATCCAAGGCCAAGCCCTAGAGCCTGATGTTCGAGGACCGAGTGCGCTACTTGTATTTCCACGAGTATGCGCGTCTTGACTCCTTGGTCCAGAAGTGGCTGGTTGATTACTTGACTTTAATGTGGACGCACGCTCAGGGTTTCTGGGAGTGTACTCACTGGTTGACACTCGGGACCAAGGGCGATTCACACGCGGCTCTCCTGCAGCAGGAACAGAAGGCTCGACACAGTTCGTTGCAGTCGACACACCAGGTATGGTCAAGTGAGCATCCAAGATCAAGGATTTTCCTGAATCTCTGTGGCACGAACCCGCAGTCTGGACCTTGCCCAAGTACTGCTGCTACTGGATTTTGCGTGATCCAGAAGTTTCACGCCGCTCATTCCAAGATCAGCTCGAGAAGTTGGACGAGAAAGAGCATGCTCGGACCCAGTGGGTGTCTTGTCCAGGGGACAAGGAACGACTCACGCATTTCTCGACCAAGTTGTCTGCTCAAGCACTTCAGAACCCTGAACGCGCTAAGAACATTATTCCTGAGCCGAAAGAGTGGGCCGAGGAAAGCGATGACGAAGAGAGCGAGGATTCTGAAGTCTGACCTCGAGAACCACCACTCAAGTCTGGACCTGAACTAAGATCCAAGATCTGCATATCGTAACGTAATCGAACCATAACACTTGATGTTCTGATCCTTTCTCCGCTTCTAATTCAGATTTCTTCTTAGTTTGGTTCAGGGTTCTTAACTTAGCTCCACGTCATTCCAGCATTTCCTTGATCCAGACCTTCTAGTCCAGGACCCTTCAATTCACAATCATTTATTCACAACAATATTTTCCAAGATGACATTTCGACGATCTGATTCGGTTAGAACTTCTGATCCAGACGTTACACACTAGGGTGATTATCCCCAGCTTGCATCGACTGAAATCGTGCTCTCGCTCTGGCGCTCTTGTTAAAATCATAGAGTAAAGCACCACAGTTCAGTTGCGAAACAGGAATCCAGTCTGGATCAGGGTATCCTTTCCACTTGATCAGATATTCTCGAACACGCCTCGATGTTCTAGTCCTCCTGGTCCACCTCAAGTCCAGAATCTTTTCAACTTCGTACTTGTCTTGCTGGTGGTCAGGTTCCCAGCTATCCTCAGGGAGTAATGCTGTGTCAAAATCATCATCTTCATCGATCTGGATCTGGACTTTGGTCTTTCAGGAAATAAGGCCCTAGGTTTCAGGCGACTTATATGCACCCATGGATTGACTCGATATCCCGAACCAGATGTATTGAGTCTGACTCGGAAATCATCCAGGATTTCCTCAATCCGGAATGGCCCATGCCATAAGTGTGCCAACTTTCGACTTAATCCGGTCTGGACTCGTGGAATATATAGCCACACAGCGTCTCCTTCCTTGAATCCAGACTTAATCCGTTCGGATAGTTTACTCCACTTCTTGGTCTGTTCTGCCGATCTCTCTCGCTTGGCTTGGACTTGAAGATCTTGAGCACATGCCTGAGCGTAACTGTAGTCGCGTCGCAGCTTGCAGCGCCATTCGTAGGCAGTACGTTCTGGAGCAGTCGAAGGTCTTGGACCAAGCATCGCTGATAGCGTACCCTGGGCATCCCAGCCATGAACCAGGTAAAATGGAGTATCCAGTCTGGTCGCGTCGAATGAAGTAATCAGAGCAAACATCAGACGCTCTGCATGGTCATCCCAATCACTCTGGTCGGCTTCAGCCACATAATCTCGGACACTTCGCATCACAGTCTGGACTGAGCGTTCTTGCTGTCCATTGGCTTGAGGTCTATAAGCTAGGGTCGCCCTTTGCTTACTACCCAAGATATCTCTGAATCGAGTAAAAACTTCGCTCATGAATCTAGGATCCTGGTCGTGACGCAAAAGTGAGCTCGCTCCAAAGCACCTAAATACACGTTCTTCGTATGCTTCAGCAACTTCTTGAGCCGTAGTAGAGCTCATTGGTTTACACATCACATATCCAGAAAATGCGTCCTGGAACAGGAGCAGAAATGTATTCCCTCGATCAGACTTAGGCATGTGAGTCACAAAATCCATAGACACGACCTCAAACGGATATCTTGGTTCAATGTTTCCAGGCGAAGGTCCTGGATTAGGAGGTCTGCCTTTGGCTGTAGCACAGTCCACACATTCTTTCACAAAGTGTTCTACATCAGCGTACATCCCGGTCCAGTAAAATTCACGTCGTAACCGTTCATAGCTCCGAGTTATTCCTTGATGTCCACCTTGATAATCTTCGTGTGCGTAGTGCAGAATATCCTCTCGCAAACTTGAGGGTACCACCAACCTAAGTTCCCCCTCCATATCTCTGGGCCGATGCCTGGTTGCATGACTTAGAAAATGCAGGTCGCCTCTTGAATCCAGGGCGAATTGCTCAGACACCTTGCGAAGTTTTTCGGACTTGGGCACGGGAGAAATTCTCGACCTTGGTTTCTAAGAACTCCTTCCAATCCTTGATCCAGGGATCTCCATCCTGATTCGCCTTGATTCGGCGCCACCTTTCCGCTTGAAATTCCAAGGGTCCCATTGGGGCTCTGTCTTCATCGTCATCCGGTGTCTGACTTCTTGTCAAGACTGCCATGATTCTGGCACTTTCAGTAAGAGGTGCATATTCTGGTCCAGCACCTTCACGTCTCTGATCTAGAGTTTTTCCTTTTCTTCGGGTCTAGACTCAGATTCTTCCGCTGGTTTGACTAGTTTTTCTGGAATCTTGGACACATTTCTCAAGTGAGCAATCTCTTCAGGATCAGACATTTTCCACGACTCGCCTAAGATCAAGGTTTTGGATGTGATGTAATCTGCAGCCTGATTAAAATCCCTCTTGACGTGAACTAATTTGAGCGATTTAAACATTGGCTTTATTGAGTGAAACTCGCTCAGCTTTCGCTGCAGGTTGGGTTGGTTACAATTAATCAAACCCTGTGCCTGCTGGATCACGATTCGCGAGTCTCCAACTGCAATCAGGTCAAAAATGCCTCTTTCCAACGCCATATTGAGACCTTTTAGTAAGCCATGGTACTCAGCATCATTTACAGTCACGTCTTCCAGGATATAACCACGCGCATCCAGAACTTCCCAGTCTGGGACTTTCCACAATACGCACCCACAACTGCCTTGTCGTGTCGAAGTCTTGGCTGCCCCATCAAAACTCAGGACGTGACCTTCAAAGTCTGATCCAAGCATCTCAAGGCTGATTGGAGGCACTGGCCTAATCCGCCCCTTGGCTGGGACCAGATTTTCAGCAACCTGATCCAGCTTTTCTCTAGGGGTGATACTCGCACCCAAGATTGCCGCAAGTCCGTCTTCATCTTTCTCAACCTTCCTAATTTCTAAGGACCAAGGCGACAACATTGCAGCCCACTGAAGACATCGACCCTCCAAAGACTTAGACTTGCATATCCAGTTCAGAACTGAGTATCAGTACACACCACAAGATGACATCCAGCGATCATGGTCTTGAACGCATAGAGCACTCTCATGAGAGCTAAGATCTCTTTCTCAGCGATATGATACCTCAGTTCTGCATCGTGTAAGACTCTCCCTGTGAATCGGACTGGCTGGATCAGACCATCATGTTCCTGGCCCAAGTCTGCACAAGCAGCCCACGGATTGGCATGTAGAATCACGATAAATGGTTTATCTCGAGTCGGGTGACGTAACAGCGGAGTCGACACAATCTTGGTCTTTAGAATCTCGAAGGCTTCCTTGGCCTGGACCAGGTCTCGTCCTTCCTTGATCTGATCATCAGTCAGCTCATAGAGTACAGCTGCAATAACTGGCATATCCTCAATAAACTTACTGTAATAATTCAGACTCCCTAAGAAAGATTGAACTCCTTTCAGGTTTGATGGAAACGGCAGGTCGTGAACACTTTTGGCGATCTTTGGTTCAGCCTTTTTTTAGACCTTCAGCACTGATTTCATGCGACAGATACGGGATTGATCGTTTTCCAAATTCACTCTTGGGCAAACTCACAGAAATACCCCAGTGACGCAGTCGATAAAGTAGAGCATCCAGGTCCAGACATAGCTGATCCCAGGTCTTGGTTCCATGCGCGATATCATCAATATATGAACTTCGTCCAAGAACTGGACCCATGGTCAAGGGGCAGGAATTCCTCGGTGGAAGACAGTCATCTCATCAGTCAGAGCCGGTACTTGGGACGCACTGGATCCAGACTTTGCAAACTTTAATCCAGGAGTTTCTGCTCCTGAGTTGTCTGGTTCAGGATTAGTCAGCCCCAAATATTCCAGGACATCTTGATCTACCTTGGCCTCTTCTTCAGCGGGTAAGCGTACAAATCCCCACAAACAATTATTCAGCATCAGCTGATAAATCAGTGGAGCATTCTTCAACCCGAAAGGCATACGCACCCACTGAAAGTGGCCAAAGGGACAAATGAAAGCTGAAATTAGCTTGGCCCTGAGTGTCATGGGAATCGCCCAGACTCATGAACCACATCGCAGCCTCGAAACCAATCAGTAGCTCGTCGATCAGGGGCAAAGGGTAGTGAGATAACTTGATGAACTGATTCACTACTCTGTAGTCAATACACATCCTGATATCGATTCCATTCTTCTTCATCACTATCACGATCGGAGATGCCCAGTCTGAATCAGAAAATTCAATAAGCTTCGTCTCCAGAAGTTTCTTGATCAAATCATAAACCTTGGTCAAGAGATGTGGAGCCACTTGCCGACAGCGCTGGGCCACTGGCTTCGCATCACCTACATCCAGATCACACACTACGCCACGAGCTGGAGCAGGGACAACATTACCATCACCCAGGAATATCGACCGATGTTTCTTCAGGATATCCCGGATTTTCTGGTCCATCTCTGGGGTTGTTAGTCCAGGTTCTCCGACATTAGCCTTTTCAATATCACATTCTGGACTAAGATCTTTGAGCGTGGGTAAGACTGCCAACTGGTCTCGAAGTCTGGACAGCAAATCACTTCCTTCATGGAGGTAAACTCCAGGTTCTTGACTCAAGTCACCGACGTCCACTCTCAAACAGATAGCATACGAGTCTTCAAGTCTCCGCATCGCAGCTTCACGAAGTCGGTCCATCTTTCGTGCCTTTTCTCGAGAAACTTCCACCAGACCTGGGCGATGTCGTCGTTCAGACCGCGTCTTCCCTAGATCAGCATCTCCAGGACCATGGGTCACATCTTCTGGTTTTCTAGAAGGGTCCTTTGGTTCTGGATCAGGATCAGGTTCCTGGACTACCTCCGTTTCCGTCGAAGTCTCAACTGGAAAATCATCAATGCTCACTGCGGATACATCTTCGCGCGTGTCTTCTGGTCTAGACTCTTCAAGAACTGATCCAGATTTTGGGTGTCAGTTGATACGTCTTTGACCTGTACCTCTACTTCTCTAGGTTCAAGAACCAGAACATGCTTTGATCCAGACACTTTCGAAGACCGTAACACTTTCACTTCTTCAGTTCCAGTCTTAGACTTCATCAGAATCTTAGTAGGCCAGGGATAACTAGGTCTCTCCGTGGCTGGAAGTTCTGGTCCTTGGGCAGCTTGTTCTGCTCTTCTCTGGCGCATCCTAGTCCGGGCCGACACTGTCTGTCGTATATCATTTGTTGCCATGAGCAATACCTCGGTGTTCCAGGGCGAGTATATCTCCCGGTCGGAGGATGTCCATACGAAACAATCCTGGCAACTGGAGTCCTCGTGTCAATCCAGAGTTTCTGATCCGAGACATTCACCACCTTGATGACAGTAGGCCAGTGTTTTGCTCCATAAACAACTTGAGTCACCCATCGCTCAGATGTTTCGCACGCCACCCACAACACATCTTGGTATGGGTCCGCCTGCCCGTAATAGACTGGAACAATAGCGTGTTCTCCTGGTTCAAGGTATAAAGTATTCCTGGACGTGACTGCCATGTCTAGTTTAGGACGTTCAGACCTTGGGCCATCTGCAAGCAGTATAGTTTCCTCATCCGGTAGTTGAACCAGACCTTCTCTCGGGGATATCCTCACTCCCCAGGTACCATGAAGTTCATTCCCAACAAACAATCCAATCCTTCACCAATATTGCCGACATAAATGTTCAACACACACACCACCCTTGGTCCAAGAGTAATTTTATTCCTGGCCCTCATCGTGAGGTATGTTGGAACATCTCCTAAACCATTCACCTCGAGCGGCTTAGTTTCCCACATCTTGATCTTGAGTTTACGTGCAAAATCCAAGTTCAAGATACTGGTCGACGCTTCGGTGTCTAACAGGAGCAATGTGCGGCAATTGTTTACAGCACCGTGTACCATAGCAACGTTCCGCTTTCTCTCAATCTCGTGATCTTCCCACCATCCTAACCTTTCACCTGGTAATAATTGAAATTCCACAGGTTCTTGGTCTAGATTTTCAGGAAACCCAGGTTCTTGAATCAAAGCGGTCATACATTTGGTTTTACTCTGCTGGTTGGTAATTCTTGATCCAACATATGCAAGACATACTGGGGCATTAGGCCCGGCACGTACTGAACCCCCGTTCAGCGAGCCTAGTCGTTTAACGACATCCCCGTCTTGGTGTTGGACGCAAGCTGGTTCTGGATATGCGTCGGTAATTCTTTCAGAACGCCTTGAGCGGCCAGGTCTCTGAGATCTTGAAGCAGCTTCCAATCTTTTGCACAATCCTGGTCGATGAAACGACCCACACTTCCCGCACGGAGACGCCTTGCATCTTAATGCCGGGTGGTCTTGGTCGTGACAACGATCACAAATGATCTCAGACCAACATGTCTCCTCCGAATGTCCGAAGCGTCGGCATTTCTCGCAAAACTGGTTACGACGCGATTCTTCGAACGCAGGATTTCCTGGATTCGGTCTCCACCCCAAAGTCTTTAGGGCGCGATACACTTGATCTGGGAGTTCTGGTCCAGAAGGTTCTGAAATCCGGACTTCTTGGACTTGAGTCGAGCTGCTTGGGCCAGGATTGTTCTTGGCCAAGAGCGCCATCTCTCTCGCAGATTCCGATCGCTTGTCTTCGATTCCTTGAGTAAGATCGTCCTTTTCTGAGCCATCCTCGTCATCTTCATCCCGAGCGACAGGCTCGGTCTCCGCCCCTGGGCCTGGACCGGAACTTGCCATGGGTGAGATTATCTGCCCTGGGATCTCTGGTCCTAGTTGGTGGAGTGTCATAGCCGTCTGCGCGATGCACTGCTTCGTTGCGCTTGAGGGCT